>NJFT01000381.1:0-20396 GCA_002221725.1 Scedosporium boydii | reverse complement strand
TGAGGGCTCTTCATCTTATGGGGAGAGGGGGGAGGGGGAGTGAGAGATTGTGTCTGTGGAAGTTGGAGAGAGCGTGTGCGAGAGGGAGGGAGGAAGGGAGAAAGGGAGAAAGGGAGCGATGGTGTGGATGAGAGTTTGAGAGAGTGTGTGTGAGACATTGAGGGAGAGAGTGAGAGAGAGACGCAAGAATTATTATACTGATGGGACTTTTGCATAGCTTTTGACAAACATGTTTAATGTACATGATCCTGATCTAGGATACGATGCTGTCTTTCTTGACGGTGGACTGGCCATGGTGAATCATTCCTGCGTGCCGAATGCAAGCGCACACATCTTTGGCCGGACCGCCATTCTCGTGTCTGAGAGACCTATTGAGGCAAATGAAGAGGTGACCATCTCCTACACTGGTAACTATCACCTGCTTTTCAATAAGAAACATATCCTTTCGACCCTAACCCGTTCTATCAGATCCTTCATACCCGCTGGCTCAACGCAAGCAAGACCTCGCCAAATACCACTTCGAATGCAAATGTCCCCGCTGCGAAGACGACCTCAACATCTACCAAGCAACTCGCCTCCTGCACCCATCTACCATCAAAGCCAACGCCTTCAGCCTCATCCAAGACCCAAACCTCCACAGCAACCCTTCACCCCCTTCCCCCCTCCCCAAAGGAACAACCCTCCACACCACCATCTACAACGCCATCGAAGCACTCCCGCAAACCACCTCCGACCAGCCCAAGGACCTCCCCCGCCTCCGCGCAGAATACAAAATCTGCTCCCCCTTGATCAAATCCTCCTTCTGGGCCATGCTTCCCCCATCTTTCCTGACTGACTGCCTCACATACTATATCTCCCGAGAAGCTCACACCGAAGCCCTCCTCATCACCTGCCTGGCAGCCTGTAGAGTCCATCCCTTCACGCACCCCAACCCCGCCAATCCCTACCGCTTGAAGGGGGCCTTGGCCCTCTGCCGAGCATTGTCGAACGCCACGGCCGACCGATCCGTCTACGCCTCGAGCCTGCGCGCCATAAACGCGCGGACGGACAAAGTTGCCGCGAGCAGCGCGAGGAACGTCGATGTTGACCTGCTGGTGGATCTGGACGCCGTGGCCACGGGGCGAATGCTCTTCGATATGCTCGGGCACTACGTCTCCATTACCCAGTTGGATGATTGGCCGCTTGCCGTCCAGGTTAGGGAGGGGCGGGAGGCTGTTCGGGGGATTCCGTGGGGTTTGGATGCTGCGTCGAGGAAGGTCATGGAGCAGTGGGAGAGCAGGGAGGGTGGCGATGAGACTTGGTTGGGGGTTTGGAGGAGGATGGTGGATTTGTTGGACGGGTTGGCGGAGTTGGGGGCGAGGATGGTTGTGGCGGATTTCGGAGAGTGATGCTTGGACATCCGGAACGTTATATACATATGCTACTACTGGATCTCAGGGGTTATATATGTGAGCGCACGGGAAAATCGCATTTCATATTTTGGGTATCTCGATCGAATCCAACTCATCACCTATCACCCCTGCAAACCATGGATAAAATCATATCAACGCAACAACTCAGGACTCCACCGCATAAGAGAACAAGGAAAAAAAAATAGAGAAGAAGAACGAAAGAAAAACAAAAAAGCCAGGAAAAAGGAAAGAAGAAAAAAAACAAAAGATTCGTAAACACGGTGTTGTCCTTCCACCCAGACACAAAAATTCAGCTTCCTAGCTGCTGGCCAACGGCTTCCTCGGCCGACCCCTCGATCTCGTTTGCGGCCGCGTCCTATTCCCGTTCTTCGCTGCGCCGCTAGGACCTCCGTTCTCCAACGGAGACGTCGTTGGCCATTCCGTAAGAGTGGAATAGTCTGGGGCGTCAACGTTCGAAAAGTCCGACGAGAATGCCGGGCGCTTACTCGGAGTCGTATCGTGGTCACCGAGTTGCTCCCGGGCCGTCACGTTGCGTTTACGCCTCGTCGGGGCAGGTGAAGAGGGTGCTGATACGTTTTGAAGGGAGCCGATGGAGCCATCCTCATCGTGGTCGTCCGGGAAGATGGATAGGGCGCTAAGATTAGTCGATGTACGGCGAGACTCGGGCGGTGCAGCCTTCGCCTTGATGGAAGCCTCAACCCGCTGCAGTCTCGACTTGAAAAGTTGAAACTCCATCTGGAGTGTCTCGATCTGGCTGGCACGGTTGCCGATCTTGGCAATGTTGCTCGTAAGGATGTCGAGCTCCTTTGCCGAGAAATTATTCTGCGGCGAGCTCTGTTGAGGCGGAGGATGTTGGTTGAATTCCTGGCGCAGTAGGCGCACCTCCGAACAGAGAGGTGCCATTTCTCTCGCAAAGTTGTTATTTGTGAGGGCCAGACTGTCTTTGGACGCCTTCTTGACATCCTCAATCGCCTTTTTTAGACCCTTCTCACCGTCGCGCATACGGCGCAGCTCAGTCTTTGCCAGACTAAGTTCCTGCCGGAGATCGGCAGTCTCAGCAGCTCGATCTAAGGATGACTGGCTCAAATCCGCGATTGTTGCCGTCGCTGCACGCAGCTGATCCTCAAGTCGGGCGACTGCCTCTTTGCTAGGGACGGACTGCCGGAGCTCTTGCACCGTAGCCGTTAGGCGCATAGTCTCCGTGCTCGTTGAACGGATGTCCATTTTCATTTCGTCGATGTCGTTTTTGAGTGATGAGATATCCTCGCGGTTCCCGTCGAGGTCGCGACGCAGATGAAGCATGGTGTCGTGCAGCTTCTTAACCTCGCGCTCGATACGGTCCACGGAGCTATCAAAGGCAGAGACAATCTGGCAGCCGGCGGCGTCGATGCGGTTAATATCTGCCCGCTGGATGTCCACGAGGGTTTGCAGATTGGTTAGATCCACAGCATCGAATTGCTGATGGCTCGACGGTGTAAAAGCTGAGTTGAAGTGTGGAGGAACTGAGCTGGATGAGTCTCTGTCATGACCTGATCCCACACCCTTGAGTTTCAAGGTCCGTTTGATAACGGGTTCTACCTTTTTGCCGTGGCTTGTGGTGAGAGAGACTGATGGCAGCCGTAAGAGTAGCTGGTTACTGTAGGATGGACCATGGGGTTAGTGATTATATAGACAGGAAATCCTACCCATAGATAGACTCTGACAATGATGATGGGAACAAGACAGATGAAGCTGCAGCTGTAGTGAAAGAGACAAGAATAAAGCTTATGAATGAACTTACTCTTCAAATACATGGCTGACCGGTGGCTGGAGGCATCTGAGACCGACGATAGTGTCACACTTAGAACAGACGACATCTTGCAATTGGCTAAACCACCAGACACAAATCCCCTAAAAGTCAGTTTTAAAAGTCCTCTTGAATATCAGAGCTTGAAATCCCTCAGTCCGCATTTTGAAACAAACAAGGGAAGAACATAATGTAAAAAAACGTACCACCCTTCCACAAGGGTATTCTGCTCCCCGCTTCTAGTTTGACCCTTGGCGCTTATCCCCCGGGTTTCGGCCGGGTCAATGACGGGGCTGTAATAGCTCTTGCCGACTTTGGTCCAGAGGTTTATGAACTGGCCAAGGTTGGCTTTGCATTGGGCGCATTTACAAGTGAGGCGCTCCATGGTAGCTGGTGGTCCTGTCGGGTCCACATAGAGCAAGAGATGGTGGTCCTTAAATGAGAAAGTTAAGCATTCCAAAGTAGTATGTAGATCCTGGTGTTATCTAGTAGGATGAGAAGAAGGCATTGAGGTGGCTGAGGCATGGAAAGTTGGCTTGGTGAGGAAGAAAGCACTCATGCTCTGCCGGTGGAAGTGGGATGCAGTCCAGATGGCAGCGTCGCGTCAATTGATTCAAAGACGTGTAACAATTTAAGAATTATGCATGGGGCTACACAGGTACAAATTATACACCCTGGAGTTGTGCAACAGTGTTGAGCTGAACCTCTATAGTTAAATGCTATGGTCAGTTTTATTACCTCAGTATTCAATATCCTAGAATATGCTGAAATCGGGACTCTACTTCTTCCCCCACACTTTAGCCACCCAAATAACACAAATAACACAGGGTCACAGGCCAGGGGTGTTCCTTCTGGTGGCTTTTGGGTTTTTCCAATTCCATCTTGGAAAGTCACGGCAGAATTCTAAGATTCCCCAAGGCGGTGTGCAGCCAACCAACATTTTCTCTTCTCCCCACACCTACACCCACACCTGGGATCTCCTTCGAGCTTGAACTTTCACAAAAGAGCCTTCCTGTTCCTTTATGCTTTTACTCTTCCTGTCTTCTATTTTAAAATAGCATTTGCCTATTTTTCCCTGTTCTTCTCCCCTAAAGAACACGGAACTTTCTCTCTTCATTCGCCTCACTAATTCCTGCTCTTAAGCAACACTACGCTCTTTCGCTCCTGCGCTCCTGCGCTCCTGCGAATGTGAGCTGTTCTCACTTCCTCAGCCAACGACGATTTTGCTTGACCGAAACATTCTGGGAAGCCTTAATCGAGGGCCATCAGCTGTGTCGCTTAACGGCTAAGCCCATTTCGACATGGGTAAACGAACCAAAGAGAAGAAGAAGAAAGTGGTCAAGGTCAAGAAACGCATCCACGCAGCCAAGAAAGAGGCTGCTGCCACCGCCGCGAGCCCTTCACAGATTGAAGAGTCCGCCTCTAGTCCAGCGGGCCATTCTTCCTCCGACGAGGCCAACAGCATCCATGATCAGAACGGAACCATCACTCAGGATACGGTCCTCCCCATTCTTCCCTTGGAGACAGAGGACACAGTAGGTCGCGGTCTTAAGCGAACGACTCCCCATGATTTCAACGCTAGTCTCGATCCACACTCGGTAGAAGCGAACGTAGCCGCTGCCGGCGATGATGGAGGATGGGAGACCGTACACCGGAATAAGAAGGCGAGGAAGCTGCCTCGCAAAGACAAGAAGAAGTATCCTTCGATCGACTTCTCTCCAAACGCGAAGCTCTACAGCAAGGTCCGGTTAGCCGACTTCAGGGATCTCATTCTATACATATTTGCCGATGGTGTTGCACCTAAGTGGGTGTCGGTGGCAAACCGTGTCCAAGTTAGGAAGATTGTTTCGATAATGATTCCAGGCATTGAGGAATCCATGTTTACCCCCAATGTCGACTTCTCGGACTTTGATAAGTTCGCCGCGAAGCACAAGGCGACTGCCATGGAGAACGGCGGTGATAATAACCCTGATGCCTTTTACCCGCGAGTTCTAAACGCCGACGGTCTACACCCCACGCTAAAGCCGCTGGGTGACATTTTCAATCGCCTGTGGCCCGTTAAGACCCCCGGCGATGACAGACTATCTCGTATGCATTCTCCCCTCGCAGCCTTCCTTACGGCTCCGCTACCGAAGAAAGCCAAAGATGGTGGGAGCTCGAAACATCATGATCCACCTGGCTTCAAGGACGAGCGGACGAGGATCACCCACTTCTTGACCACTCGCGAAGAACTAATCGATAACGGTTACGTCCTCCACCCTGCTTTCTTGACGAGTGAGGAGGAAAAGGCATCCTTTAGCCTTCCCGAGGGTTGGGTTGCGACGAAAGTCGATAAGCTAGAGGACGCCGACGTTCCCGAAGACGAAATCGAGAATGGGAGTGTGACTGCTGGTAGACGGGTGCTGGCTATAGACTGTGAAATGGTCAAAACGGGCGAAGATGAGCTCTCCTTGGCCAGAATCAGCGTCGTCAGTTGGGACGGCGAAGTTGTCTTGGACCAGCTGGTGAAGCCGGACAAACCCGTCCTTGACTACGTCACCCGATTCTCCGGCATTACTGAAGCGATGCTTAAGCCGATAACCACCACCCTTCGTGACATTCAGAACACCCTTGTGGAACTTCTCAACCCTAGAACTATACTTGTGGGACACTCACTAGAATCGGATATGAAGGCCCTCCAACTCACTCACCCGTTCATCGTCGACACTTCCATCATCTTTCCGCACCCGCGGGGCCCTCCCCTCAAGTCGGCGTTAAAGTGGCTCACTTCCAAGTATCTGGGACGGGAGATCCAACTCGGCCATGGCGCAGCCGGCCACAACAGTATCGAAGATGCCAAAGCTTGTCTGGACCTGACTCGGCAAAAGTGCGAAAAGGGTAGGGCCTGGGGAGAGTTTGAGGGCAACGGCGAGAACCTCTTCCGCCGACTCGGACGGGCTGGGTCTTCATATAACAGCCAGGAGGCGCAAGCACCAACTAACATCGGCGACTTTATCAAGACGAGTGCTGCGATCGACTGGGGCGAGCCAAGCAAGGGGCCTGGCGGCGGGGCAACGCACGCACTCGGCTGCAAGAACGACGAAGAGGTGGCGCAATCTGTTATCCGCGCCATCCAAGGCGACGCGGACGGTGCCGAGATCCGCGCCGGAGGCGTCGACTTTGTATGGGCGCGCATGCGGGAGCTGGAAGCCCTGCGCGGCTGGTGGAACAAGAACCGCCAAAACCCGCGACACGTCGACGGCGGCGGCGGCGGACCTCCCGAGCTCGACCACCTCTACATCCAAGACGGGGAGACGCCCATTGAAGCCTGCCTTCGCCAGCTCGTCCAGCGTCTAGAACGTATTTACCAAGCCCTGCCGCCCTGCACCGTCTTTCTCCTGTTCAGCGGCTCGGGAGACCCCCGCGACATGTCTAAACTTCAGGCGCTCAGGACCACGTGGAGACAGGAGTATAACACACCCGGTATGAAGTGGGATAAGCTGAGCGTCAAGTGGACGGACACCGAGGAGCAGGCCCTGAGGAAGGCTGTTAAGAAGGCTCGCGATGGTGTCGCATTTGTGACGGTCAAGTGATGGGATGGCTCTGTAATATACTTTTTTTGGAGTCTCCTTTTTAAGTGTTTTTGACTAGGTTTCGAGTTGTTCTCTTGGTCGGTCTTGTGTTATCCCTCATCTCATCCTCGTCGTGTTTTTAAGGAAGAAATACAAGGAACACTAGGGCAAGGAAGGCAGTGAGGGAGTAAACTTTTCTGTACAAGGGTTTTTTCCCATAGCATCGGAATTGGCATCGGCATCGGCACCACCATTGGCATTGGCACTGGCGTCGAGGGCAAGGGCTTACGATTTGATGAAAAGACATGATACCCCGGCCTTGTTTTGTCTTTTTTTTCTTTTCCCCTTCTATTTTTGTGCCTCCTCGTTTTCTTTTCATGCAGTTGCAGTTCTTCGTTTCTACTGTCTGTTTTTCTATGTGCTTTTTAGAAATCCTTCTTCTTCCTTCCTCTCCTTCTTTCCTCTCTGAATATTAAGGGGGGAAATATGGAGTCTTCAGGAACAGGGACTGAGAAAGTACATCGTCTCTGTATGTAGTAGACGTTCTTCCTTCTAGTTTCTCGCACTCTGCCAAAGAGAAAAAAAGAGACATTCTCCTCAAAAGCTTGGAAGAAGAACATCAGACACTGGAAAAAAAGAGCTGCTGGTTGTGTAAAAACACCAGGATGGGGAGAAAGTCTTTGTCTGTTTCCTTTCTCTATCGGTTCTAAGTATCCATCTAGACATAAATATCTAGCAAGGACAGAGTCCATCCTTCTGTGCTCACTATCCTCTCCAACGTCAAAGCGGAATGGTTTCTCTTTTCGTTTCTCGAGGAGCTATAATCCATAGGTGTAGTAGCAATGGCGACGTCATATGCAATATGTAATATATCTCCCCCTATTCTTCCTCTCTCCTCCGCCCTCTCCCATCACTCAGAGTCATCCCCAAGAATACAATCTACACCCACCACCCCTTCTCCCCCCTCTCTCCCCCCCTCCGCAGTCCCCCCTCCCACCGCTAAAAGTCAAAGTCCTTCCTGAAAATCTCAGGATCAACCCCAACAACCGTCTTCTCCGCCAAATCCCTCCTGCCCATCTGCGTAAACACCCTCCTCAACGTATCATACAACGTCGTGCTCCTATTCTGCCCGCTCATCCGATCCAGCTGCTCGCCCAGCCCCGCCCTCGAACCGCCTCCCGCGCCGCCGCCGAGGATTTCGAAAGCCTGCGCGCGGCCTTCCTTCTCGATGGACTTGTGCATCTCGAGGGCCTTGAGGAAGTGCTGCGCCGCCTCCTCGGGGCACCCGATGCTGATGCAGCTGACGCCGAGGTTGTAGCGGGCGCGCACGAAGTTGGGCTGGAGGGTCAGGGCCTTTTGGTACGCGCCGATGGCCTCCTCGGGCGAGCCGCTGTTGGCGAGGGTGGCGCCCAGGCGGTTCCAGAGGAGGTGGACCTGCTCGCGCTGCGTCGACGTGCCGATCTCGGCCGAGTCGAGCGCCGCCTTGAAGCAGTCGACGGCTTTGTCGTATTCTTCCATGCCGTAGAAGAGAACGCCGAGACCGACCTGCACGTCCGGGTCCATGTGCTCGCCTCCGGGGCCCAGCTGCGCCGCCTTGATGAAGTTGTCGGTGACGGACTGGTGCAGCTGGGCCTTTTCGGTGAAGCCGACCTCAGCGGGCGGGTGGAGCTTGTCGGGCGGGATGATCTGCGGGTACTTGGCGGACAGCCAGCGCTCGAGCGTCCTGTACGCACGGGCGTCGTAGCCCTCATTGGTGTACGAGACGGCGAGGCCCATGAGAGCCTCGAGGTTATCCGGGTCCAGCCTGACAGCCTGCTCCAGCGCGCGGATGGCGGCCGTCTCCTTCTCGTTCTGGGCCTGGGACGTGCCGAGGTACACCCAGGCCTCGACGTGGTCCGGGTCCTGCTGCACGGCGGCCTCGAAGGCGAGGGCGGCGAGCGAGAGGTTCCCTCCTTCCTTCATGATCCGAACGCCGGTCTCGAAGGCGCTGTTGGCGTCCTTGAACAGGTTTTCCTCTTCGAAGAGGTACTCCTCCGGCAGGCGGGGCATCTCGCGGCTCCAGTCGTCGAAGCCGGTGAAGTCGTAGTTGGCCCAGTCGATCTGCTCCTCGCCGTCGGTCATGGATTTCGCCGTGGCGTTCTCGGCCTGGATGCCCCGCCATATGGACTCGAAATCGCCGTCTAGCGTCTCGGATTGGACGCCGCCGTCGGCCGTCTGGCTCGTCGCGGCCTCTTCCTTTGGAACCTCGGCTTGCTGGGAGTCGAGCAGTGCCATGCGGTCGAACTCCTCCTGCCACTTTTCGTCGTCCAGCTCTACTACTTTGCCCTTGCCCTTCACATCGGGAGCCTGCTGTTGTTGTAAAGGTGTGTGCTGACCCATGTACTGCATCCCGCTGTGTCCCATCATGGGGAAGGCTCTCGCCATGCCCATGCTGCCTCCGAAGAGGTGGGGTTGCTGCTGCTGCATAGTCGGGGCGGGTACGGCGCTGGTCATGGACGAGGACGATACGCCGGGGCTCATGGCCGCGTTGAAGCGGGCGAACTCTTGCGCGTTGAAGGGGCTGGCATTATGTTGGGGCCGGAGCAGATCCGGCTGGCTGTGGGCGAAGCCGGCGTGGCCCCAGGTCGGGGAGGCGGAGCTCGCGCGGAGGTGGACGCCGTGCGCCGTGTCGATCAGGGGACCGTTCTGCTGCTGGAGACCGGGCGTCTGGTTAAGAAACCCGTTCATCATCTGCGGCAAGGAGAGAGATTGATTAGCATGTGAAAGGCTTCGTTTTGACCCCCCTCCCCGATCCCACCCGCCTTTTGGAGAGCTCTTCAAAGCTTACCTCGTCTTGGGGAGCCACGGGGTTTGCCGTCCGGAAGCCGCCCGCGGCACTGGCTGGGCCTCGCGCGCCCATACGATCGCGCTGCAGAGACTTGTCATCTTGCATGTGGCTCTTCATCTGGCTCAGCGGGTTGCCGGCCGTGGAGCACTCGGCGCCGCCACCGAGGAAGGACATGGTGGCGAGTTGGCTCTTTCTGGTGATTTTAGGTGTTACGTTGGATAAAAATATGAGGGGAGAGCAAGAAGACTCTTCGCGAGGGGGGAAAGAAGGGACGAAGAGAGCTGTGCGGCCGGGTTCACAAGCTCTAGGATGTGCGAGTCGTTCAGTCGCCGATGACCGATGGTGGATGGTGGATGGTCGGTCGCTGGACGTTGGAGGCGTAGGTAGCAGTGTATAAAGTAGGGTTTTTGGTGGGGTGCAGGTTGAATCGGTCTAGTGTAGTCCACGAAGCCAAGAACCAAAGATTCAAGGATTGAGGGGTTCGGCTCGCTCGCTGGCGGAGACTAGCTCAGAAAAGGTAGTTGTTTTGTGATGGTTACTTCGCAAGGGAAAATCGACAACCAAGAAGAGGAGCAGTGCCAGATGAGAAAAAGATGATAATAATATAATATAAGAAGGGTCTCTCTCTCTTCAGGTTGAAACCCAACGCTGCAGCTGGGATTAAGGCTTGGGTGGGATTAGGCCGTTAGGAATCAATATCATTTGATGGCCCTCTCCTTCAGGTCTGACCATCAAATGGAACTGAAATGAACATTGAAGGTTCAACTCAGTCGGCATCGAAGCTGGACGTTGACGGACCATTAATAATTGAATGGCTCATTTGTTCGGATGCCGAGGCTCTTTGGCTTTTCCTTTAGTGGCACCAGACAAACCAGACGGCAGCTCGATTTCTACTTCGTAACCTGCGACGGTCTTTGAGTTTACTTCGCAGCGAGATTAATTGATTACTCCAGACGGTCCAAATAAGTTCCTACTTCGTAATAGCGTCCAAGACTCTCCAAAGTTCCGCCCCCAATACTCCCCAGCACCCCCCAATTCGCCGCTTTGCTACCCCGCAGAAGCCGCACGTTACTTCGTTCAGTGGGAGAGGTGGCTTGCTTAGCTGCTTCGTCCTCTGTAAGACGATTCCGCTCTAAGCAGCAGCAATCGTTGGTCCGTAATTGATACTTGAACCACAAGCAACATCCAAGATTGAATGTCCGCGCCAGAGCCTCGGTATCGAGCCACTCATCTCCATAATGCAATATCAAAATCATTTGATCGCTACAATGTGCGCCCCACCAAATCCCCCACACCGGCCAAGATTCAACCACGTCGATTGTCCCGAGCTTTGAGTGCACACTTCGAATTGTTTGAGTTGTCCTTTGGCCGCCCAGCCTCAGTAATTTGGTACCTGAGGACTTCAGTGTTCGGACCACCTCAACCTTCATCAATCAAAAGGGTTGGTGACGAAATGCTTCATCAACCAACCGCATGGAAGGAAAAACGAAGTCTTCTGGCTGCTCAGACCATTCCGCCTTGAAATATGGGCCATTGTTACTGGTTCCAACCCCTTTTTTTGTCTGGGAGACATAACCTATCAATACGATGTTTGATTCGTTCTACGAAGGCACACGATGATACACAAGATGCGATGCCTGGCCAGGCAATTCCAACCGAGCCCGCTCCGTAGGGCGGTTTGTTCGCTCTGGGTTTCAACACGCGCTATACGCCGGAACCCACGTCGTCATGAACACCGTTCTCTGGCCAGCCGAGAACCCGTGAACCAGCCAAGGATTTGATGATGCTAGGTTTGCCTAACCTCGTGCGCAGCAAGAGCCCGGGCGTGATTATCGGTAGAGCCGACGTCATGGTCTCTATCAAGGGGGAACACCGCATCTTACTCTCTGTAGACTGTGACAAGTCGCGTCGTGTAAACTTCCCTGCCGCTTCTTCCACTATTCCTAAGGATCTCCGCAGAAAACGAACCGAACCGCCTTACTTGCCCAGCCCCCCAGCCCCCTTCCAAAGAAGGGCCATTCTTTTCTCCCGGGCTTGCTTGAGTGCCTCAAGCTGACATGGTCGGTTCTCATACGTTGATCTCTCATTGAAGTAGAAGTGCCATCGCTCTCGGGCCCCGACGACAGCCGCCCCACGCCGTCTCGTAGGCATTAGGCGAAGGCACAGCAAGTGAGACGACCGCGCAGTAAACTGAACACCCACTTCACGCATTAAGAGCTCATTGGCGAAGAGAGGATAAGACGGACAGATCAAGACTCACTCCATTGTCGTTGTGCTTACTATTACACCATGCGCTGATGGGTGTTAGACCAGTATCGTCCTCCGACGAAGACAACAGGCTCGACGATGTTGGAGAAACTGATGCTTTAGGATTTACTTCGTACAAACATGCAAACTTGTGTTTTTCTTCAAGCATGACCAGAATCTTCACCCTCCACGGGCAAGTTAGATTTTCCTTCCTTTTCTTTTATCTTCCGACACAAATCGCATAGCACCAGCTCAGTGTCAAGACATTCTCGAACTTAGACTATGCCACCGCTCGCATTGCCACGGTTCCGCATTAATATATTTTCTAACCCTTTTTTTGCTCTCTCCTCTTCTTCTTCTAAGTAAAATAGTGCCACTCCCGCGTGCGGGAGGGAAAAAGGACGGAAACATGGCCCCATCCATTCCTCTCATCTCATCCGTCCCCGGAGAAGCCTAACGATGCGTTTCGCTACCCTTCCCCCCCACCTTCGCTGTCTGCTTGACCAACCCCTTCCAACACCAGAACCCAGATTTGCTAGGGCATAAAAAGAAAGAAAAGCCATCCGCAAATCCGCTGCTTGATTTCCTTCTGCGCCGTTTCCATTGTGTGATGATTCCCTACCATCCAATTCAAAAGAAGTAACCCTTCAACCCGACCGATCCAGAAAAAAAGGCCTCGGGCTTAGTGTATAACCTCCCCATCCAACCCATGCTCGTTCCTCCCGTAAAATAGAGAAAGCTACTAGAACAAATCCCGACAATTTCTTTGCGCGAAACACGAGGCGAACCAAAGAAGAGAAAACGGGGAAGAAAAAAAAAAGAGAACAAAGGAAAAAAGCATCTCAGCTAATCGCACAACCCTGTACCAGCCCCTGAGATAAGGGCGGACAGAGGACCCATGGGTATATCTACACCAAACAAGTTGAAAAAAAAAAGGTAAATGATATAGGGAATAAAATAAAAGAACACCAGCTCGGTATAGCCACCCACCTGCCGGGATTGAGTTTAACCAGACAAAGGAAAATGAGTCAAGTATTCAAAAAGGAAGGACATCGGAAGCAGAAAAATTGCTCGGCACGAGAACGGACCAAACTCAGTGGTAGGGTTTCGATCTCCCCTAAAACCGTTCGGAGCGGAAGCTTGGTGGTCGGGATGACTCGTACTGCACGCCAGTCATTGAGTCGGGCCCGGGGGGGGGTCCGGGAGGCATGGCCCCGGCGAGAGACCGTAGCGGCGGAAGTTCCGTTCGCGTTGAATTAGCGAACGGATCCGGCGCCGCGTATGCTGCCGGAGGTTGGCTGGTGACAGTGGGAGGTGGTGGTACAGCGACCTGCGACTGGAACGGCGGCGGTGCTGTCTTGGATAGTTGAAGTCGTAGTTGGCTGTTTTCCGCGCGCACTGCCTGAAGTTCCTTGCGCAACAAGTCGATTTCCGAAGCACTAGTGCTGCAATGAGATTGTAACGCCCGGATGTGATCAGTTTGGCGCTGGTGTTCGGAGATGGCTATGCGTCCAAGTTAGCATTGAGTCCCGCCGAAACTTCACAAAAAAGGAGAGATGCGGGTCGTCTATCGTGTGTAAAATCGTAGTAGTATATGCTCACCTTTTGTAAGAATCTCCCACTTGGAGGCCTTGGATCCTCGCTCCTGGGGCATAAGATCACGCAACTGATCAAATAGTTCCTTCATTTCTGTCCGCCTCTTGCGCTCCGCGAGTTTGTGGCTCTGCCTAGATTCGGGTGTTCGACTGTAAGGCTGCGAGCCCGCGTGTGCCCGTCCTTCTTCGGGATGTTGCTCGCTGCTGTGCCTCTGCTGCAGAGAATGGTGGTGGACCGGAGGGAATTCGCCCGACGTACTAGAGAGACGATTGGTATAGTCGCCTGCTTCGTCGAGACGTCTTTGGCCAGGAGGTAAGCGGGACTCGGACGTGAACTGACTGCTTGCGAGGGAGTCGGCAATGCTACTGCGACGCGAATCGTGATATTGCGCTCCATTAGATCCAATACGCGGGAGGTCGTCCTCAGGAAATGCCCAGGCTTGTCCCTTCGTAGGCTCAGCGGCCCTAGCAATAGTGCTCGTCGCGGGTCCAGTGATGGCGGGTGCCGTCCTAGCGGCTTTAGGAGTCGGATCTGGGTTGCGCTCGGTGCTCGGCTGATATCCGTTAGAGATGCGGTGCACCGACAAGCTCTCAAGCCCGGGTCGAGGATTCCTTTGCGTGCTGAGAGCGGTCTGAATGGATGTGGCCGAGTGGTTGTGAGCCGCATATGCTGGATTCCCTATACGCATATCATTAAACCCTTGATTGATCCGGCTATCAACGCTTTCTCGACGGGAAGCCGGGTCGCCGTCGATGTAGGCAAGGTCGAATCGTCGAGGTTCGCCAGGCCTCGTCGCGCCAGGATTCGCTGTGGGAGAGACGACGGCAGAAAGGCTCATGCTACTCCCCTTCGGCGAGATGAGCGCTTGTGGGACGAGATTAGTCGAGGTCGGCGATGGCGTCTTGTCCCCCGGAGAGGACTGGTAGGCCGAGCCGAGTGGACTGAGCATGTTGACACCGAAGGAAGCGGCTGACGTGTCTATTGAGACGGACCTTAGTTAGCGTCTTGAGGTTCGCACGCAATTGCTTGAGTCATAGCAAGAGTGGCCAGCGCATGTGAAATGAGGTTAGCAAACGTACGCTTACTGGACGCATCGCTGGAGAAGTAAGCCGAGTCCCGATTCTCGTCGTTAACAATGTCCTTCAGCCCGGCTGGAAGGTTATGCGCAGGTGGGCGCGGGGCGTCGTTTATGCTGCTAGCCATTCTGATCTATGGAGAGGGATGCGCTCGTGAGAAGGCTGTTCCGCGGAATGCCGTCTGAGGTCGATAGAGAAACCAAGGAATGCGCATGTAGACAAAGCCGGGATGGGTCGAACCGCAGATTTCGGTGAAGATGGCGATTGGGTTGGTCCTTTTTCCTCCTTTTTTCCTCGGTTTTTTTAATGTCTGATTCCTTGCAAAAAGGGGGCGATGGTCGTGTAGAGAGGGAAAAAAATTCCAGTCACAGAACTCAGTCAGGTTCGTGAGGAAAGCCCTGTATTATTATGACTTCGCAATCGGGCCGCACATGTCAAGGGTCGTGAGTTATTTATCCCGCGCGTTGCTCAAGACTACCTGGGCGCTAGTGACAAGAGAAGGTTGGAGAAGTGTGTCGACAGAATGACCCTAAATCGAAAAATATCAGATGCTGGCGATGTTGTTGGACGGCGTGGAGGGGGGCGGAAGGGCGAAGGAGAAAAAGAGTGTTGGGTGTAGGAATTCGTTCAAGTATCATTGAGGAAAAAAAAGGATCAATGAGCGACAGGGGGGAAAAGACAGGCCCATAAGACTCTGAATGACACTGGAGAATTCCGTCAAATGCTGGCTGGCTGGACAGAGCGACCCGACTATAACTACGAAGTGCTGCTAGAAAAGTGGGTAGGCGCCAAGCTAGCCCACATGCCCCATACCCTTTAGTAACATTCCCTGTTGATGTGACGGACAAGGTACGATGTAGTTACCTTGTCGCCATGGGAGTCTAGTCTACCTACACACTAGTGTATGAGTAACCCACGAATATACATTTTCATCAAGTTGAAAATAAGTATAAACCGCTTTCAAACTGCACTAAATGTCCTTCAGTGCCACTACTGTATGACGGTCGTGGGAGAATGCACAGTGTACCTCGACACCTCTTCTGCACCAGTGTCTGGACTCAACGGGGCCCTGGGATAGAAGTACTTTGTACAAAAAAAGCCACTAGGATCGAGTTTTGCGGAAAGGGGGGGTTCTTTTAGGGGGTGGTAGGGGGAAAGGGGGGTGTAAACTAACACCGGATGGGTTCTCCTTTGGGGTAAGGACCCCCAGACGATACCTGCCGAAGGAGGGAAGGAAGGGAGGGGGGTGCAAACGAGACGGGCAGGTGCGGGTGTCATAGTCGAGCGCTCTCGCCACCCCAGGTACACACAGCAACCTCATCTCCAGCACCCTGACTACCCCAACGCACTGCCCGGACGAGGTACGCTACGATGTACCAGTGAGAATAGAAAGTTGTCCAGGTACTTGCTACAAGTTCTTCATCCAGCACTTCGCAGAGCAACATGCGCTTGCCCCACGATAATAATGGGCTGGACACGCCAACTGAGTACGTACTTTGACACTATTGCAGGTTACCATCTGCACGTACCCCATCTGAGGTTAGCCTAACCGTCCGGGCTTGAAAGACTCCTGCCGTCGTCTCAATTACTTGAAAACGCTCCATCGATGGCCAGAGCTGACGATTCCAAGGCGTGGTCTGGCACCGTGCTTCATCCTGATAGAGGGTTCTGCACCGGAGTACAAGTACCTGCAGCACTCTGCTTAGCCAGGCTGGCAAACGATGTGATCCTCTAGAAGCGGAGAAGTCTGGGGAAACGGTGCAGTAAGTACTTAATTGTGGCGCACACGACGGCCTGGAAGGGTTGGAAAGGACAACTTATTGAGGATGACAGTGTGGTCAAACTCGGTTTCGAGTAGAGGAGTTGTCGTCCGCAGGTTCCCACTAGGTTAGAGATCCTCGCCATCACCTCACACCACGAGTCTGTCTGTCTGGCTGGCTGGCTTTGCCTCTCTTCACCGGCAGGACGGGCAATTGAGGAGCATTGTAACACATGAGCTCGTCTGAATCCTACACACCAGTAATAGTTTATCAGATAAAAGAAGCTTTGCCTGGCCTCTGGGTATCCCGCACCATTCATTTCTTACTTTGCAGTTGATTCCGTACGTCATTATACTTTGTACATACTTCGCAATGGGCAAAGGCAAGAGCGACGGTCTCCTGTCTTGTTTCTCATGTGGGAGCATGTGTTGGGATTTTGGCCAGACCATGGCCAGACACATGAGGGATCTCGCCAACATTTCGTTCCCATGTGCTGCTGTCAAGGACGAACAGGGTTCGCATGTGTACGAAGTACTAGCGGAGTGATAATCTAGTCAAGGAACGGATCTGACTCTCCGTGGGCATGGGAGCGATCACCACCTTATTCCGGGATGAGAACTCTGGTGAATTAATTTGGGACCGTCAAAGTTTGGTCCAGGCTTCCGCTTCCCACACAGTTCGACCGTCTGGATTCTATGGGTTGTCAGTGCTCGCGTCAGAGCCACGGCCCGTTCAACTTGTTTTTGCAGATATATTAAGGTTATTTGTAGGTCTAAGCGCGTCATCTATAGCGTCAATTGTGGAAGATTGGGCTGTCAGTGCGTGCGGGCGAGTGCTCCAGTGTCGCCGTCCATGCGGTTGGGGTGCGGAAGGGTGGGTTGGGTCCGTCCGCGCAATCCATGGATTTGAGCTTCTGGTGATCAATTTCACATTCATAAGGGACTTGGTAAGTGGTGGGTATTTGACAGGAGCTTGCCCCGTTATTCCTGGAGGAGATCAGTTCTCAACTTGATGGTCACTGATGATGACACTTGCCAAGCGGGGTTGGGCGGACCGGCAGTACCCGTTGACTCGCAAAAATAAGCCACGGAAGTTTCGTAGATCCTTGAGAAAGAAAGAAACCAAAACAAGGAATGTGAAGGCAATTACTTTTTTTTAGGTTGAGTGGGAGGTTCTCCTCTCGTGGGTTTGTCCCTCGGAAGTGGTTCGCCCATGTTGCTTGAGACACGGGAGTTACGGCGGGGAATAGTGTTCTGGCTGTTCTGGCTAGAAACTTCCAGCGTTTTTCGGCGAGAACAATGAAGTCGAGAAAGTTTAGCGGGGGTTACTTCGTCGGCTTTGAGCACTGCGGAACAATGTCAGTCAGTGAAGGCACTGGCGGAAGCGTCTTGGGCAGCGATTTTCTCTCAGGTAGCCTGGGGAAAAGAAGTTCTAAAACGACAAGACTGCAAGGGCCATCTGTCAACTCTGGTCAACAGATATTAGGTTCAATTATTTTGGCAGTCTCCAGAAGAGGCGACTAGATACTAGATGGAGACTTAGCGAAAAGTTTGTATCAGATTGTCGGCTCATTCCTCAGAGATGTTGATTTGCACTTTCATTGATGTTGAACACTACAATTGTACACGTCTTGGCAGCACAGAGGTTAGATAATGGATGAATCAAGAGGCAACTTGGTTGGTTGCAGGCTTGGGGCGGCTGCCGCCTCGAGATCAGACTTGATCAATTGATACATCCGGTGTTGTTCAAACAGCCCGTCACCGTGCACGGTACTACTCCCGAGACCCAGCTCTTCTCATACACCAGGCTTGCGAAAGAATTCCAAACCATCAGATCAACCAGATTACTCCAACATCTATCATCGAGCGAGTACCGATGTGATGCAGCATAAGATAGTCAGATTGCCGCCTGATAAGCGATAGCCGCCCAAGGTGAACACTTGAAAAGGTCGGTGAAGCTTGTTCTGTCTCCCTTCATGCAGACACAAGCCGGCCAGCCCTCAGAACCTTTTTTATGACATCTCGGTGAGAACTCTGTAAAATTTGTGGCAGAGCTTAATCTCCCCTCATTCCCAATCGGCCCCTTCACAATGGATGTTCCATTTTCTCCATGCAGGTAGGGCCTGCCGGGCCATGCCAGTTAAGGCTTCTGACTTTACTCACAGACCAAGGTTGAGGGACGACGGTGGAATCATTACGGGACATGGGCAATGGAGATTGGAATTATGAGGGTCTTCATGGTTTGTTATGGGAAAGAAAACAACACAGCCAGTCTCCCCATCAGTCAAGTTCGTGTTGAGATGGAGGGAAGTAGTGCGACACGTACTACGTACCAAAGCAAGAGGGCACACCATTAGTGCTCTCGCCCTCGATTTTCACCTTGTTCGACCGACTTCTATTTTCCAGGCTGCACATTAATACTTTGTAGACTTGTCGAGACTCCCTGCGGTTCAAGGTGCAGGAGTGCATGAGGGCGATCTTCCGAAGCCACGTGAACGGTTATCTACGTGTCGGGTATGTATAGCCGGCGGATTGAGATTGAGATTGATTGAAAGCATGAAGATGACAGTATTGAAACATGTCCCCGTTAACATGCCGTCCAAGTCAAGGTCATCTGCCTCATTTTGTCTCCAGAGCCTACGAAGTACTACGAAGCGTGCGTTTTGGGTCGAGGTCGACGTTGATGCTGGCAATTCGGTCGCGTCCCCGCTGAGATCGCTTGCGTCTGGAGTAACGCAGAGCCAGAGAATGCACTGCACGAAGTACTTGTATACTAGGAACTAACTAATGGTCAATGATCTTCCCCACGAGCGAAATCTGGCCGCGGTCTCGTCCTTGCGATCGACGCTGCCCTTGGCTGCTTTAAAGAAACTATTGATGTGGACATGCCTACTTGTTTGTATTTGGACGATGCAGACTACTCTGTAATAACTAGTATTACAGGTAGGAAGTACTTCGCAGTGTGGTGACTGGAATGGTTGCAATGTCCAGACAGCCTTCCCTTGCCTCGTGCTCCGGAAGAAATGATGCACTCCTTCTGCGGGGATGTTCCTTGCTCTCCCTGCAAAGTGGACGCAGGAGCAGGGGCCCTGCCATGTACCCTTGATTTGTATAAGGTACTTTTTTCTATTATTGACGTCCTGCAGTATAGTATGTAATTACTTCGTACTGTAAGTCTCTATGAGCAAGGCCAGGCCATCCCCATTCCCAGACGATTCCCCAGAGACACTCTGCACATTGACCTGGTGTAGTATACGCACAAAGGGCAAGCTGGGCGCCACCTATTTACTGCTACATAATAAGTACACAGGTAATAGTGGGAACTCGCTGCAAAGCTGGTTCTATCTCCATATTGGTTGGGGTCTGGTCCAGCGACCAAAGGACAGAGTATTGAGCCAGGCCCACGCTTCCGATTCTCCGCACCTGCACCGGGTGAAATGCCAAAAATGCAAGCAAGAAGCAGGACTGCCCAGCAAGGCTTGGCTTTCTGTCGGACGGATGGCTCTCTATTTGACGTTTCTTCATACAAAGTACTTACTTCGTAATACGCTCTTCTGTGCTCAGTTTCTCACACTCTTCTGGGACTGGAAGGCGGGTGCTCAAGGCTAACTGGTAGATCCCGTCCGACTTTTCTCACCGAGACGTTCAAATACGCTGGCTTCAGAAGACCTTTTTAACTTGATTGCAGCTATTAGTTGAGCATCCCTACGAAGTAAGTAAAGAGAGGCGCCGCCAAAGACTCGGGCGCTCTCGGACGCTGCGTGGCAAGCGCACCCTTGCATGGACCCCCTGACACTTTGGGCTCCGCTGTCCCGGCCAGGCGGATTGCCTGTTTGTATGTTTCCTCCGGCCAGATGTACACGTACTCCATCCTTTCCCCAAAAATGCCGTTGATGAATACCGCTCTTCCTCAACATAACTGACATGCATGCGTCAAAAAGAGAGAGAAAGAGAGAAAAATCCTTCAGGGCCCAAAGAGCAAAACAAGCGCAAGCAGAATGGCACTATGAAAGGTACTTGAAAGTGAATGAGAACGGCTGATATCGAACCACTGTCGGTGCAATTTGAGGTGCAGCAACTAAGCTCTGAGGATATGGTTATACTTGCAGGTTATGGTTTATGGGTCCTCCACCAACCTACCG
>NJFT01000380.1:0-20512 GCA_002221725.1 Scedosporium boydii | reverse complement strand
AAAAATGAGGTTATCAAGAAAGGAGAAAGGCTTGAATCGTCACTCACCAATCCACTCCAACTTCTCGCCATGCCGATGACTCAACAAATCCTTCAAAACAGCCAACAGATCGGCAATGACGTCGAGCCTATCATTCAGCAAGCCGACGCGCTGGTCCATCTCGAGGTAGCTCCTGACGGCCTGGTACACGGGTTCGAGCTGGGGCTCGACCCAGAAGACCTCGGGGGTGTCGAGGACGGAGCCGTTGAGGTGGATGTTGATGCGCAGGGTGAAGAGCTCGCCGATCTGCATGTTGATCTGGGAGCGGGTGAGGGCGACTTTGCCCGAGAGGGCGATTTGGTTGGGGATTTCTTTGCAGGTTTCGATTGTGGTTGTTATGAGCTCTTCGAAGAGGGAGGTCTGGTGCACGCACAAGTGGTGTTTAGTCTTGCCAATTTTTTTTGGGTCGTTCTCGATACATGTTGAAGGGGTAGAGGATTGGTTTACCTTGACACTCTGGGCTAGAGCATGCGAAATGGCCAGTTTCGTCATATAGTTATGCTTATCCCTCAGCGTAATAAAGTCATTATATATCCGCGGCTGATACTCCCGCGTATAGTAAAAGTTGAACTCCTCCGTCTCGATCACGTCGGCCGGCAACCCCTCGAGCTCGAAGCGGCCAATCTCCTTAAGGAGGCGCTGCTCTTCGGCGACGGACATGCCCCATATCACGACGACGCCGTAGTCGAATAGGAAGATCTCGGGCGTGTGGACTTGCGTGTCGAAGTCGGGCGTATTTTCCGGTATGAGGGTCCCCGTCGTGGGTGTAGTGGTCGAGGTTTGTTCCGGGGCGGCTGAGTGTAGGTCGCCGTCTGATACCCGCATGGTAGTGTTACTACCACCGTATGCATCGCCCGGCGCCGCTTCTTCCGGCTCAGTCGCAGCCGCGACGCCGGGCTCGTAGCCTCTCGATACGGCACCCACATCATCGGCAGAATGTCTCCTCTCGTAGCTCGGAACAGAAGTATTCTCCCGCAGCCCCAAACCCAGTCCCAATCCGCTATCCTGCCTCCTCGCAACATCCCCCTCCAAGTTATAGCTATACGGCGTATAAATACACTCATCAATCAACTTCGGATTCGCGCCCCTCTTCTTCCCCTTCCCCTTCATATACCGCATCAACAAATCCAAATCATACCGATCCGCTGTACAATACGCCGTCACCCTCGGCAACTTCTCCCGATCCGCCTTCCCCAACCTCGCCGCATCCCGTCTGGCCGTAGGGTCCTTGATCCGCGTAAACTGCGAGTACACGTCTCGCCCGCTCTCCTCGTCCACCTCGTCCCAGGGATCCGGTTCCGGGAGCAACTTGAGCTTCTGCGCCGTCTTGGAGCTTCGTTGCGGTCCCATCTTCGGCAGGCCCACGCCGCCCATTCCTGCCGCTGCTGCGGCGGCACCTGCAGAGATGGTCGGGAGGGATCCTCCGCTGTTTCGTCGGCGGAGACGGCTGTTGAAGGCTGCGAGGACGGGGGGTGTGGGCGCCGAGCCGGTCGAGAAGGCTGGGTAGGATCCGGACGTGAGGCGGGCTTGTGAGATTCGGGGTTGGCGGGAGGAAGGGCGGCGGATGGGGAGGGGATCGATGGTGCGGGTGACGGGGTTTGGGTTGAAGGAGACGGATCGGGGGGCCTTTGTTTGGGAGGGATCTAGGAGAGGCGTTGTTTCTGCCGTGGCAGTCGCCGAATCGGTCTGGTCGTCCATCTTTTCTGTCCTTTGCCCAGGGTTGAAGCTATTCTCGTCGTATTTGGTACAAGGGAGCTAGTTGTTGAAACGGGAAGGACGGTAGAAGTTGAATGGTGCAAAAGCAGCAATTGCCAGGATGGAAATGCTCGTAGGCGTAGGAAAATAAATCAATCGAGCTGCTAATTGATGCCGACGCGTCGACGCAATGGCGAGCGTATAATGTTTATGGTTGGGGTTGTTGAGGTTAGGTTTGACAGGCAGAGGGCCGAGTCGGAGATCAATTGAAAATATAAAAAAAAAAAAGAGGTTAAGTTATGACGTCCTGCAACGGGGGGGAACAATTCGAAACCGTGCTTGGGGTCTTAATATAATTGGTCTTGAATCCTTGATCGAGCCATTGCAGTTGGAGCACGAAATTTCAAAGTTCTCAGCGGTCAAGGTCACCCGATCCGGAGCGTTTGATGGCGCCAGCTCCAAATTTTGGTTGCTAACGTAGCAAGTAGAGCTCCTCTTTGCAGTTTAGAAACACCAATTGAACTCGTCAAATTAGTGCAAATATTACATACAGCACAGCATTTGAGAAAAGAACAGCTAAAAAGTAGTAAGTCGCTGTTTTACTCTAGTGCAATAGCCATGGGACAGACATTGGTCGAACTTCATGATATTACCTTCGCACAAAGTACTTCGTACACTGATACTTTCGCCGGCCGATGTCTGATTTTGTCCAGCCGTTGTTCAGAGAATTGCCGGCTTATGTAATCTCATCCATCAACTAGATCTCAACTTCATCCTGAGAAAGGAGGCCATCTCGAACCAGAGGCACCCACCTGCGAATAACCAACTCCCTCACATCACGCACTCTCCAATCTAAATGCCTGAATCCTTTCAGATTGATGGGCGGGTAACTGCATAGAGATTGCACCCAAGGAAGATGCAGAACCCATATTCCCCGACCCCTCCTCTCACACCCCTTCCCATCTCGACTGCTCATATCCTTCTCTATCATTCCGACCTGTCACTTTTCCCTTCTCTACGAGCCCCTGCCATCACTTTTGCCTCCTCGCCTCCAGAGTCTCGGTAACCATCCAGTCGGGCCCTAGGTACATATGTTTAGTTATCCTCTGCATCGTCGCCCTACCCGTGTGCTTTGACATACCAAGTCACGCCACCTTGCAGTCCGAGCCGATATCATACATTATCATACGTCGGCGCCTATTGACAATACGCGGCTTCCGAGGATACTAAATGTTAAAATATCCCACTGGAACCTGCAGAGTATTGGTCTCGCTCAGCTAAACCTCTCTACACACTGAGATATCGGACAATGGACCGGGACGGACCGCAAAGCTCTTTCTGCGAAGCAAGAATATTGTAGGCAACATGAAACTTCCTTGTAATGGGCAAGACTGAAGGCAGTGGATATTCCAATGCCACACGAATGTAAGAATGTAAGAGCCGGAGAAAAGAAAAGAGGAAAGAAAAAAGCACTTCGGGGCAATAAGCCTTCATATCTTGTTGAAACATGACCCTGACTGTAACCAGCCCTATATATCTGGGGTTAAGTCTGCCCAATATCATTTGCCCGGCACGCGGTGACGCGTCTTTCGCCATTCGATCAAACGCATTAAAGGATGGATTCCGGAGTACCAAACTGTGGCAGCTGGGATCAAAAAAAACCTTTCCGAATTGTCGACGTAAAAAGGAACAAGAGAGAAATGGATGGATGGGGAAAAAAAAAAAAAAAATACATGAAACTCCCGGCGCGCGCTTCCAGGCATCCGTGCAAGCATTGTTAAAACAAACAGGATAAAGAAAGAAAAGAAAAACAGCGTCTTTCCCAGAAGAGGCGAAATTGGAACGACTCCATATCATTATCATCAAGCGCTTCCCTTGCGTCGCCCTCAATGAAATTCCCAAAAATTCCGAGCTCCTTCACTAGCTAAATGTACGCCTTAGATGAATCTGCTTCCAAACGAAAAAGGGCATCAAAGAACAACCACGAGACTTGTTCAACGTTCCATACTGCGCCAAGTCCTGTGTAAGAGGCGGGTGCATTGTCGGCTCGAGAACAATCGTGAGTCGAATAACCCGAGAATAAAGAGAATAAGCTCGTCGCTCGAGACCACCATTGCCCTTTCCAATAGCCTTGACGAAAACAAGTCCCTTCAGCGCCACCATGCAAAATATGACGTCTCTATCTATATATGCATTCAAGGCAACCCTTAGGTGTTGGGCTTCGCCGCATGGGGGTCGGACGATGAGCCTAAGCATTCCCCGACTAGCTTATACCGAATTATATCGCCTCCAAGCCCATCAGTGCATGTGGGACCGCGGGAGAGATTCCGGTTTGATGTTAGACCCAGGCAACCCCCTATTATCCGACGATAGATAGTTCGGATACCCTTGCGTATGGCCAACATTCGGTTGAGTCACCGGACCTTGCCGGTATAAGTGTGGATGGTTTGGATCAAACGGTGCTGCCGTTCGCTGGAGTCCTTCATATTGCTGAGGAAGATACTGCTGCTGCCCCTGTTGCAGGCTCATGTTTGGTTGCGCGCCGTAGCTAGCTTGGGGCGCAGGCGTTTGCTGATGTGGAAACGAGTACATCGGAGACGTCGCGGGCGCAGTAGACGCCGGCTGCCACTGCTGCGAGTACATCGCCGTATTCCCAGGGGCCGAAAAGTCCGTTGGCGAATTAAATACAAGGGAATGTCGTCGGTCAGTGGTATCGTGGGGGCTTGCCAAAATCTCCGACATGGGCAAGCTAGGACCAGTGTGATGAATCGATGTATTGGCAACTCCGCCAATCCCAGCACTTTCCACGTACGAGGCTTGCTGCTCCGAGCCCATCTCTGGCTGAACCAGTTGCGTAGGCAAATGCGACCCTCCACGCACTGGCAGCTCCGACAGGAACTGTGGCGCCGAGATGTTGCCTGCTGTATTTGTACCGCCAGTGGCGGCGTTTGTCGGTATCATCGGATGGGGGGCGACAGTTTTCGGTGGGGACAGGCCCGGATGTCCGATGGGTGCATCTTGGTCATCCTGCTTCTCTCGGCTCGACTTGAGAGAACCCTCGGATTCATTTTGGTAAAATTCGGGTATCTTGTCATCGGCCATCACAAACACCTCCGTGTCGCCATCTAGTCGATGAGGGTTAGTTAGCTCGTCCAACACCCAACACCATCCAAAGTCTCGTGCTGTCAAGATGACCGCGACCTACCAATTTCGCCATTCTTATACCTCTCCTCGTACTTCGCGATCTTGAATATTTCGGTCAGGTACGGACGCTTTTTACTATTCCCAGGGTTCTCGGGATCTGAGAAAAAGCTAGAGAGCGCTTCCGCCGTCACCTCTTCCAGTTTCTTCACATTCAAACATGATTTCTGGACATCCGGATGCTGCTTGTGACTGGGCTCCACAATCAACCGGAGAATATGGGCTAGCAAATGCACTCGCTCTGTTGACGTAGCATGACGTTAGCAAGCAGTACGCCGGGGCTAAATGAAAAGAAAAAAAAAAGAAGTTGAGCGAGCAACGAACCTTTCTTGTAAAGATGATCGGGCTCTTTGTGACGAACTCGCTCATCTTTCATGGGACCCCATGGTTTTGGCCACCACTCCGGCGCCTTCTCATCCTTGCCGGTATAAGGGTGATGTGACTGCTTCTTCGGCTCCACGGCCTTGACCCATGCCTTGGCGATGAGCTTACAAGCCGTCTGCTGACAATTCTTGAATCGTTGCTGGTAAAAGCTCCACACAACATCGGTATCGCCGATCCGGATCGGTTTCTTGGTCGCAGCTATCGTTAAGGGGATGTCTCTGTCATCGTTGAGAAGCTGTCGTGAGGAGTGGCTACGAGGGCGCTTTCGAGCCTTATATGCCGCGTCACTGTCCATGGCATCCAGAGCCGAAGTTCTTCGGCGTTCCGTCATTCTGCGGCTCGAGAAATCTCGCCCAAATCCTGACCGAAATCCACCGTTCTCACCTCCGTAGTCGGAATCATCGTAAGGAGCTAGAGGCGGGAGAAATGATAAGCTCCCAGCACGATCGATAAACAATTGATGAACACTAAACGACCCACCTCCAGTAATTGCCTGTTGTGTATAGTTCCTAAATGTCTCCATGTGGAAGAACTGTTTGATCTGGTTTATTGACAGGGCTCCCGGCCCTGAAAATGTTGCTGAGCTGCCATCGTCGAGGATGGCCGCGACGAAATAGGCCTTCACAGGAATATTGCAGTTTTCCCGCAATGCCTTATCAATGCCCTATGCCGACGAGTCTGTTAGGTTATTTTGGGAGAAGTCCTCTGGGTGGTATTGTTGTAATAGGCCAAGAAGAACGGACGGAACAGGGAGGACATGTCATTGAGAGAGGAAAACTAACCACGGGTGGCCGTCGAAGTTCTTGCGGCTCTGAATAGCGAGCATCGTCCTGTGGTTGCTCATTTGGAAACCCCTCCCGCTGCCAGGAAACTGGCTGCCTGGGATACTGATGATCCCTTGACCATTCTCGCCCCATGGTCGGAGGCGGGAATGTTCGTGACATGCGGCTCGGGACAGACGTTAGACGGAAGAGTATCAGTTAATCGAAAATAAAAGCTATCGACCGTAAAATTCCACAGGTGCTCTTGGCAGCGGAGGTGTGTGGTGTCCGATTCTGGGGAGTCTTGGGATGAACCAAAGCTCTTCCCCGCTGCCCGAGGGGATCCTCAGTTAAGAAAAAAAAATTAATGTGCTAGCGCCTGCGGGACAGTCTTGCTCTCTTCCTTCGATGAGGGTACTGCCTCGAATGCCGAGACAAGGAAGTAATGTCAGCGGTCTCCGAGCCGATTAGAGACGACACAGAAAGGGTTGAAGGCCGCCAAGTTGTTGGATGGGACTGAAGATGGCGGTCTTCCGTAAAAAAGATGAAGAATGCAGACGAGATGTTCGGAGGTAAGTAAGACTAGCACATGCCGTGAGAGCTTCGGGAGTTGTGGTGGCGGGGTATCGGAAGATATATACACACGTTCCTGTGAGAGGGTTGGCTTAACACGGTCAAGCAGAGATGTCGGGAACCGGTCGTTGTCCGTGCTCGCGCAAATCGGCGTCGACGAACTGATAGTTATTGCGATAAATGTTTCCTGTGCTAGTAGATACCCAAGCTCGCCGAAGTCGTCAATGAGAGGGACCTTGCTTATGAAGTACTCATCAATTCCTAGGCAAGGACGTGACGGCAGGGTTACTGTGTGTAAGAAGGGACAGCGAAGACCTGTAGACCCGGGCAGGAAGAGACACTTCTGGGAACTATGACGACTTGTCGGGGGAGACCCAGTCGCTCGCAATTAGACTGAGGATACTCCCAAGGGCCGACGGCGTAGGGAGTAGAAAAAGAGCCGGGAGGTGGGGGATAGGAATTAGTAGATCTCCTGGAAGAAAAGACTAGATATCTCTCGACGCAGCAATATATCGGCCAAGATAATGAACTTAGAGGCCGGCGAGCCCAGAGTGTGCTTTGTCTCTCGAGTTTATCACTTGAGACATTGGAGATCTCCCGAACGGTTTTTCGTCGCCCACGGCCCAGCTCTTTGCCAGTGTCTTGGAATGACCGAAGACGTCAGCAACGCCAATCAACTTTGACACCAAGGAGAGGACCACGAGGTGGAGGGACGCCTAGGACGCTGACTGCGGCGTCCACGACAGCAAAAAGCCAGGTTCTATCTAGGAGGTGACTGTCGCTATCGCGAGCTGTAACGCGCTTCCGAAAGCCTTAGAAAGAACAAATGCGACTGGGCTGCGAGGGTAAAAATATCAGCCAACACGGCCTCGATTGTAGTTGGTTGAGATAAGCGGCGTCTAGTCGAAGAAGTGAGATGGCGAAGGGTTCGTGAATTGCTCAGGCCGAAAATTCGGAAAACAGCAAAGCAAATGAGAAGAAGAAAAAAAAAAAAAACAAGGCCAAATGGAGACCGCGGAACCCTTGGGAGGGGGCGGGTGCTAGGAGGATAGACAGCGATGTTGAGAAACTTGCCGATGATATGGGCTTAGAGGATGGTGATTTGGAATCCAATCGCTGTGGTTGATTAGAGAAGGCAGTTGATGGATGGGACGGCACAAGGCAATAGTACGTTGTTAGGTCTCCGTATTCGGTGGGGACTAATCGTATGCAACCCCAATG
Organism: Scedosporium boydii; assembly: GCA_002221725.1. Lineage (NCBI taxonomy): Eukaryota > Fungi > Ascomycota > Sordariomycetes > Microascales > Microascaceae > Scedosporium > Scedosporium boydii. The sequence continues at coordinate 12,638 of NJFT01000380.1, read as the reverse complement.
TTGGGTATCTAATACTTGCAGTTCGTCGTACTGATGTCGATCGTGAGGAGCTTCAGAGGCGGGGTTCAGCGCGTGCAAGAAGAGGGTGCGACCTCAAGTCATTAAAACGTCGGCTCGACGCCTTTTTGCGAACTTTGTAAGGATGGGGGCAACGCTGGGGTATAACAACAACAATGGATTGTGCGTGGACGAGTGGTCCTGGGAGCTCGTTCGGCAGAAATGATGAGCGCCGTCGTCGGTCCGGACGACAGGGAAGGGGTGGTGATTTGGCAGGGGAGGAGTGAAGAGTGAAGTGCAGTGTATATGTATTGATGTATATACCCTAGTGGGACGGGAGTGTATGTACGAAGTAGCAGTGTAAGAGGAGTGCGAGAGACAAGGTCCCGAGAGAAAGTGAGAGGGCAGAACAGCAAAAGAGAAAGTCAAAAGGGAGAATAGAAGAAAAAGAAAACGAAAAAAAGGAAAAAGGAAAAAAAAAGAAAAATTGGCGATGGTGGTGGAGTGTGGTGCAAGTAGGTACGAATCTAGCTCTGTACCCTGTAAATTGATACTTGCTCGAACTGATCCTTGTAGAAAGGGCTCGGCTAATAGATACCAGAACAAGACAAGGCGTCTTGCTGGGGTTCTCAGGGTTCGGGACGGTTTTATCTGCAGTGTGGCGGGGGGGATGTGAAAATTTATACAGTTGTGGAGTGCAGTCGAAAGATCAATGATATTAATCCTTAGGAGCACTTCGGCACTAGAAAACTGAAGCCAAGAAGCTGGAGGTGAGTGCAAAAAAAACACAGACTCGATCGAGAACGCGTGAGAGGGAGGAGTTGGGGAAGGAAAACCAGTGCTGCGAAAGTGCGATTGATGATTCAACCAATGAATATTACGAGTTGCTCTGGTTATCGGTAGCGTCATGTCAGGCAGCGGACGGTACAGTTGGAAGAGGAAGTGCCCATCCAAATCCGTCTGGCAAGCTTCTGGCACATGCACTGCCCAGCTCAAAGACAAATTGGAAATATGCAAGAACGACCCGGTGGCTTTGAAGACGCGACTGATGGGGAAGTATTTCTACCCCTGTGCGCTTCCAAGTCTCCGAAGCCCAGGGGAACGGTTAGGTATGAAGTTGTGGTGTTGCCAGTACCAGTTAGTACGAAGGACACTATCAGACCAAGTCCCCAGTCTTGGTGCCCGGGGCGCACTCCGGGGCTGCTTGGGATGACCTGGCTAGGGTACTGCTGATGATGATAAGAAGGTGGGGCAGGTCTAGGATCAACCAAACTAGCAAGAGCTCCCAGACTACTTCGTACTCCAAACTTCCTTAAAACGACAGGGCGCAAGAGCCCGCGAACAGGGCAATGGGGACGGACTCCCACTCCTGAGTCCTAGGATCAGTGGCCTGTCAGGCTGGCTCCTGGTCCCTGACCCTAGTCTAGTGCAAGGACGGGGACGCTAGGAGATGCCCTAGTGGAGGCTGCTAGTGCGGCGAGCCAGGCTGATGGGGGTGTGAGGTGGAAGTACTTCGTACGAAGGAGGGTACGAAGTACATCACAAAGCTCGACTGAAAGAAGGTGCGAGTGTGCTGGCCCTCGTATGTCCACGGATACCAACGAATCATATAGGGAAGAGCGTCCCAAAAGCAGCTCCTGGCAGACAGGCTAGCCCCGGCACGAATAGTATGAAGGATCAATGTACACTTACGTGCTTGGAGTCCCCTTTGTACGAAGGAGTGGGCAAGGACAGTGGGGCAGGCAGGCCTCCTTGCCCTGGGGGAATAAAATCGTGTGAAGCGGTACATTTATCATGGTCAGTGTTCTCCGAATATCGAACTCGGCAGGTGTTCAATGGTAGACAGTCGGTCCCTCAAACGCGAACAGAACTGATACGGAAAACTATCAATCTAGTTTCTTATATGTTGCAAGTAAACCTTTGCAGTAACCACGTACAAGGAAAGGGCGCGTATAATGCTCACCTCAGTCTAGCGCCAAGGTCGAGGTGCAGTGAGCACGTAAGTGACCCATGACTGGACCCCCTCTGTCCGCGCCTGTCAGGAACCCTCCTGTCACCAAACATCACTGTCTGCAGTGAGACTGAGATGGAGAGTACAAAGGTATGTGGGCTCGCAGACCCCAAAAATTGCGTCAATTAAAACCTCCGAGCGCTTTCTGCACCGAGTACACGGTCAGAGCTGGTTTCTACCTTAACTACCGTGCTTTAATGAAATAAAGAACCATCTTCTGGGCTGCCTTGCACGAAGCATTCCCGCTCGCGAGGGTTGCAATGATATCAATTTGATGTTCCCTGGTTCAAGGCATGTGGAAGTCCCCCCGGGACCCCCAACGAGAACAACTTTCCTCCGAAGCGAGGCAGATCCGCGGGTCCCTGTTCAAATTTGGGGGGCGCTCGGCGTCCTTATCTCCTGCGCAGGCGATGACACTTGGCGATTCCAGAAGGCGATGAGCAATCAATCCGTACCAAGAATCGAACGGGTTCATCCGGCCCATATAAATGACAATCCTGGATAGAGGCTCACTCGTTGTGTCTCGTTCATCTTAGGGAGAAGGAAGCCAAGTGAGATACATGATTCTCTCATTAACACCAGCTCCGACATGTCGGGTGGGAGTCAAAACAAGCATATTTCGGAGGCGGATAGCCACTTCTCCAAGATGACGGCAATTGCGTACTTGAGAAGGCTTGGCATCAAAGTCACTGAGTATTTCTGGTATTTCTCGGGGGATCTAGCCCTGTTCATAACGATGGGGCACGGATATAGTATTGATATAATGCTATATGTGAGAAAACATGGTTGGGATTCTGAAGTTCACAGAACATCAGATGCAGGTGACGGGATGGAAGAATCCCCCTACGAAATACTTCGTCCGCTGTATTCCGGTGGGGGCGGGCGCATGTAGCCTTCGTTGGGTCGCATTCGTCAGACACGAGGAAGTTGACACAACCACACCATTCAAGCATGTTGCCCCTGGTCGACGTGAGAGTGCTTGCTATCAATGAAGGGATTGGGGTAGTATACTGCTAGGATATTGCAAGTTTCTGAGGCAGGAGCACGGTAGCTTTTCCCCATCCTCTTTTTAATCGATCCCACCCTTCCTTTCTCGTCCTTGATTCGATGGGGGGATGGTACTTCGGGATTACGTCGTGGGTTGCTCCGGGTGTAATCCTCCGGTGTATTGATGGAAAAGTCTGGGTGGGAGTGGCTGAGGGATCCCAGAATGGCGGTACCTCGCTTCGCAGACACGATAATGGATGGATCAACGGCAATGGTGTGGACACCTCCATGCTACGAAGCCTTTGAGAGCCCGGGATATTATCCTTACTTTATACCAGGCTTCAAGGACCTTGTCGCTCTCCAGAAAGGGGGGAAGGGGGTTCACTCGCTTCGGAAACGACCTTCCTTCCTCCTCGTTCGACAACAGAGCAACCAGAACCATTGTTAGTCGAGCACATCAAGCTCCTAAAACATGTTGCGAAGCACAGGACGCCTATGAGTATGAACCCGAGTTAGTGATGGTCAATAATTTGATGCAGAGAGGTCGTTTCTTTGGCGATGGGTAGTTCAAATTGCCTTCTCCCTCGTGCGCTTATCGCAGCCACCCAACCTACCACTTCGTCCTTGGCAGCCGTATCCTCCCTGCTGAAAGACCTCTAACCGTCCATCCGTTCCAGCGAAAACGTGGAGGCACAACACTTGAGGCCTGGTGTAAATTAAGGTACTCCCCTCTAGGAAGCCATTGACGTGTGCCCCCCAAAGCGGTAACCCAACGCCGGAACTGGCATCCGATCCTGAAAGTCGACGCCACAGCACGGTCTTGGCCCATCTACGACCGACCATCCGAAGTAGTAATACTGGTATGGAACTCGGGTTGAATTATTTGCCCGCAGAGCGAGAATGGAAGCCATAAGCTTCTCATCATGGAGAAATATATCAGCTTGCACAAAATAAAACGCTCCAGGGTATTGACAGGGCTACATTCACGTTAGAGGAAACGGTGAAGGAACTCGACAGCACTCGGAAAATATCTTGCCTTCTGACTCGGCTTAACCCCAACATTCTCTTCGCCATTACGTCGTGCGGGGAGACTTCGCATCAAAGCATCATACCCGTGTCGTACAAACTTCCCGGAATCATCGGCAACGCTGACGAGAGAGATCATTACAACCCTACCAAGTACTGCATGGAGTCGTGTCAACTTCCAATTTTCATTTTTCGTTTTCTTTTTCCTACTCATCGTAAGATCTCATCGATCAAGTTACCTGTCGGCAGATATCGCTTTGGCCCGCCGTCCATGTGCCATTATGGAGACATTACAACCATATTCTGCATGATCTATCCCTCGCATAAGAATGGAGACGTGATACGTACGATGTATCCCGCCGAACTGAAGGTTGGGGGTGGGGTTTGGGTGCGTCGACGTGAACAAACCATGCGTATAATGACCTCGATTAACAGCCCCCCGCGCCGATGCACCCTTAGAGTTGCATGTACTTGGATGATGGGTCTCAGGGTAATCTAGCAAGCCGTTCTTCCTTCTATCAACCCGTTTGCCAGAAGAATTGTCCAATACTTTGCAGAGCCTGGCTATGTGCAAGTAGTGTAGTATTAGAAATTGGGAATCCCGCAAGTTCCTGGGCCGTCCTGCAATGTTCGACAATCCGCTCTTGCAGAGGTGAGAGCCTCTGCAGACTATGACACGCACCTGGCGAATCCGCTTCATCTCGAGGCCAGAACAACCCAATGCCATTGACAAGCTACCTCCCCAGTCCCCGAGTTTTCTTTCTGAATAGGGGTTGGCTTGCCCGCATTAGTAGGCAGGAAGACGCTAATTACCACGATCCAAACTTAGTGATGCTCGTAAAGGAATTTGGCATGCGAATGCTACCATCATGGCCTGGCTTGTCATTCCGGAGCAAGGGCACTACGCCGCTAGCTTACCTCGTAGATTTAAACCTGGGGTAACATCGCGAAGGGGAAGGGGATGAGGAGAGAACAGAAAAGGGGAACCTTCTGCCGATCAAATCAATGGGCGGTGGGGATAGCACCACTGAGTGGGAAGAGGCGACGCGTCTCCCCCAGCCAGGGCGTGGCCTCACTCGCTCTTCACTGTTTCGCCCCGTTCGAAATAATCCTGAGATTATTATTACCAGCCATTCTTTGGGATAGGTGGGGGTTGCCAGACCATGATCACCAGCACCAGGTAAAAATTGCTTGACACCATGTCCCTGAACGGTTCCGCTTGGTGGCTGCCAATCCCTGTTCTGTCAGGTCCCGACAGCGCGGTGCCCTCTTCTTTTCTTCCTTTTTTTTGGTTGTCTTTTTTTGCGTCTGCCACAGAACCGGAGCCCCTTTGGAAACGGGAACTTCAATTTAATCTGAGGTATCAGGCTGATGAGCAAAGTACACTACTTCGTACAACTTGTACCACCACAGCGTTGCTCAAGTGGATGAAACACCGATTTCCTACAAAGAAGGCAGTCGCTTGCTGAGTCGTTAATCCTGATGTGCAAGCAATCGTCCACTACTGCTTTGATAAGTTTACTTCAATCATATGTGCTAGGCTGCGAATCAGGTCGTTACAGTCACCATCAGGTACCTTCCTCACTCTCTCCCGTTTCGCTTTACCACCAATCCGACCAGGCGGAGCCAGAGTGGTTACTAGCGTCGAGATCAATCAGGACCAGCACATTGTCACACGGCAGTTAAAGAAATGCACTATCACAGTGGAGTCAAACCGCGTTGCCTTCGTGACAGGGAGGGAGCAGAAATCAATCGATTACAGTTGGCCCCCCCACGAGCATAATTACTTGACAAAGCTGCAAAGTGTACGTGTATATTTTGATATTTAGAAAGGGACACCCGCAGATCACCAAGCAAATTAATTACTTCGCAGTCCCTGTTGAATGGTCCTGCTGCTAAATGGAAAACGGATTGAGTACTATTACAGCAGTCCAGCCTTCAGGCTTCATAGACGAAGAAAACAGCGTTCGACAAGCCAAGATCCAGTGATCCACCAGCTACTGCGCAGGAATGCAGGAGGGGAATAGTACTATTGCCTCTCCTGGCAGGTGCTGCGGTTCGGGATGTGGGCCCCTGGGCCAAAAATCCAATATTGAATTTCGAGACTATCACACGTTAGCAAACCACTCAATGCGTCGCGGCTCCGGACCGAGCGAGACGAGCCGATGATAGCGCCGCAAATCAAAGACGCCAGGGCCGTCGTCATTTGGGTCGGGAATAGTGTACTTCGCAGTGCAGTGCCCAGAGAGCCTGGCGCGAGAGGTATTTGTATACATATACGAAGTACTTGTATTAATGGGTGTACATCACGACGAAATACCGAGGTACACTACAAAGTACATCAAATTCAAATACAATTACCACTCTAGAAAGCAGAGAATGGGGTGCCCGTTTGTACCGATGAACACTACACTATAGACGAAGTACGAAGTAGTGCAAAGCCGAGTTCGTCATGTCATTAAATCTTTCAACGCCGATGTACATCAACAGCAGAATTGACATGCCGTGCGAGCGTCCCGAAGGAATGGCAACAGAACGTGCTCCTAGTGCTAATTTTAAGGCGATGCCGACTTCGTCGGGTCAATGGGCAACAACGGTATCAGCGCGACAGTCTATTTCGGTATACACTACACAGACGTGATGAAGGAACACCTGGGCGGAGTCCAACAAATACTCCTCGCTCTGGGGCCGTAATTTGGCGGCATGCACACCCGGTGAGCTCACTCACAATCATGAAGGACCGTCTCCTTAAGGCCGTTGCGTCCTGGCCTTGACTTCGGAAGTCCTCGCGCTTTCTTTGGGGCACGTGGGAGGGATTGAATCGGATTCTGGGACGGGGCGAGTGTCGACCAAGGTTCAGCTGGACCAGGTTGTTGTGTACTTTGTACTCGCTTGGTACCAGTACAGTAATATTATTCAAGCCTAACCCGCCATAGTGGTTTGGGGGTGGGGTGGGGGAGGGCCTATAAAATATCAATTGATCAATATCGATAGCATCAAGATCCGTCAATATGATATCGAAAGTACTCGCCGGGGCCCCTCAGTGCATGCCAATCTAGATTACAAGTACTAAACTACGTGAGAGCCACATGCGGCCGAAGATGAAGTGGAATTTTTCCCCAAGTGCCAGCCGAGGAGCTTGAGGCAACTAAAACTACATCAAAGCTTCAAGTCTAGCAATCCTCGACCGGTCGGCTTCGGACTAATTATCGAAACAGGAGCTGATCAATTCCCCGAGCTCTCTCTGAGCAGCATCTCCATCAGGAGCCCAGTATTGCCCTTTGATCTCCCAGCTGGCTCCAATATTACTGCACGTGCACCAATTCGGCAAGAACCCATCCCCAACTTAGCGGTCCGAGGTGACCTAGCTTCATCAAAAAATGACCTGGGCAGCCATTACCACACTGCTTGGCTAGGACAAGGACCTGCGGAGTATGGAGCAAACTCATCTCGTCATGTCCTCGCCGCAAGACGCAGCTCAACCTACCCACCTCACGAAAAAAAGGCTTATCCAACCGCCGCGAGTTATTCACCTGCGGCCATGCGCCGACTAGTCCACTAAGAGTTTGGTGTTCTGCACCCCGTCCGAGGATGTGGACAAAATGGTGGTCTTGCATCTGTCGAAGAGTGCCAGTCACAGTCGCCCGGCCAGAGTGGATGGGAGGCGATTGGATGAGGCCCTTGACTGCAGCTGGACTGCTAGAGGGTGTCCCCTCATGGCGGATGCAGCTCATTAGGGAAAATGCACGAGTCTCCTCACCGAAGTGACCGAAGCAAAGCCAATCCATGTCCAAGGCGGGTTTATAAAAGATGACTCAACTTACCTACGCGTATAGAGATGGTGATTGGATGGGCAAGCGAATTCTGTAAATGAGTACTCACATAGATGCATCATGCATCTCCTCCGTCTTCTCTGCATCAAGCCAGCCTGCGAGGTGCGTCTATCAATGAGGTCACCAACCACTTCAGCCAACAACCGTGGAGAACGAGCAACCAAGGCTGCATCAAGCGTCCTACAAGTAAGACCCCCTCCAAGACGGAACTGTATGGCCCATCACTCGTGTAGGGAGCAGGGTGCCATTAATTATTCCGAGTAGAAAAACACCCTCTACAATGCTCTGTGAATATGCTTTATAGTGTGGCGAGTTCCTGCCAAGCACATCACCAAATCCAAAGCCCGGCCTTCCCGCGTGCCATCCAGAGAGGAACAACCCGCCACGAACACGATGATTAGCCCATGTCCACCAGCAGTTTCTCTGAGTCCTCTAAACGAAACGCCACTGTATCTCCCTGGAGCTTTTCCTTCTTCGGAATGAATTTGCTAACACCTATGTTTAGTTCTCGTTATTCTAACATCTCCAATGCAAAGGAGACCGATTGGCCAGTATCTGCTTTGCTCATTCCCCAAGTGGTGTTTGGAGACGCTGAATCCCGCCCGATATGCCGCCCCTCAGTATTGGATGGTAAAGTGATCGACTGGCTACGGCCCTGCACTACAAAGTAAACATGCCAGGCATGGCACTTAAGACGAATACTCATGACACCAAGTGACACAACACACCATGTGGGGGAACCCCAAAAGCTCCCTAGTTTAAACTTGCCAATAGGTTTAGTTAGTGCCAGGAACCGCCTGGCGTCCTGCGGCTGTCTAAGTGGCCCAGGGCCAGGAGCCTATATGTACTTACACGTGGGCCGTCTTCAAATCGATAACTGACCCGTAACAACCATTCGGCTTTTCCCCTTTGACAAGACGATACCCGGTTCTTCTTCGTAGAAGTCTGTTATCAAACTGTCGCGAGAGGATCCTGCAGTCAACGGGTAGAATCGGTCGGTTTAAACCAACCGCCGGGCTGTCTTCCGTAAAGCGACGGAGCGTTTTGCATCGTCATCGCCTAGAACAGAACTTGCTTTTTCTGTTCTTGGCTGCGACAATATGCGATGAGATGTTGTAGGTGGCATCCATCATATGACCGATGACCCAAACCTCATGTGTGGATGTGTGGAGCAGAGCTGCGAGTCTATCAACAGAGGTAACAGAACAGCCTTGCTTGAAATGGAAAGCGCCACGATAGATCCAGGCCCTCGCCGCTACATCTCTCTCTGCTGCCCAATGATCGGGCAATGCAAATAGCCATTCTTTGCCGGCGTAGTGAAGAGACAGATTACGAAGCAGAGCTGGGGTTTCTTTTCTACCCCCCCTTGGAATAGGATGAAGCGGAGAGCACTGTTTGTAGCGTGGCTCTACTACGGATATGGATGGTGATACTCGATCTTGCTGGCCAGGCGAGGGATTTGCTGGTGATGCTGGGACAGTTGGTCTTGCCAAGAGCGAATCGCCTAGCTAAGATGTAGCACAAGGAGCAATCAGCTGCTTGCACTACACAGAAGGGGCATCGGGGAAGGGAATTTTGGGCTGGGAACCGAGTGGTGGCATACAATCCGTGGCAACATCTGGGAATTAGTTTGTGAACTCGGAAAGCGAAGTCGAGCAGCCGCAGGACCCCGTGTACATCCCGACACAGATCCAGATATTCGGAAAAGTAGGCCTCTCTACGGCTCATTATGCTCGAAAGGGCGACGGGGTACGAGAATAGAGCATATCCGAGAGTGGCAATACAGCTATATATTACTCGTAGATTGATGGCGTGGAGTTGAAGCTAGTTTTCAGCGATCTCGAGAGGGTTCGGCCGGCCGGTGAGAGCATCCCAGCACACCGGTTTCCCGAGGCCATGGAACAGCAACGAGATCTCGCATTTCGGGAGGAGCTAATCGACACAAATCCTGCTTTCATTTCTGCCACTTTGCTTTTTCCTTCTTGGTAGAATTGTGTTCATGGGTGGCCCGCTAGGATTAGAAACACAAACGCCTGGTCAACGTTCGATATCCCGTCTGGCTGAACAAACCACGGAAAGGGGGAGCACAAGGGTGTAGGAGGTGCAAATACGCGAGAGGCTCGTCATATGGGAGGGAACGAGCGAGCACACTCGGACCTTCTAAAGGCCATTTTGGCTAGTGAACGGCGCTGGTGGCGTTCTTTCTTCTGAGTGGTGAAACTAAATGGCAGGCACAGGTATGGTCAGGTATGGTCTCGAAAAGGCGAAGAAGATGCAGAGTACGCCAGCCACCGTTGAGCAGATACATCCATTCTCGCAAGCAGCACCGAATCCGGAGATGGAGCGGGCATTCGATCGCTTGGTGCCGAGCATGCCCGGGGGAAGATACTGGAGTTACCTACTACTTCCCAATACTCGACACTCCTGCTAACTGCCGCTGTGTACGAAGGCAAGATGGTATCATCCCCACCATCATAAGCTCTCCACGATCGGCATCGCCAACATTCCCGACGCAAAGGCACGGCCTGGGTCAAATGTCAAGCGATAAGCCTACTCCGTACAGGGATGTGGTCTGCGGGCCTCCTTGCTCGGTACGCGCCGGCTCCCTCCCGACTGGTCGCCAGCTAACGTCTGCGAGAGATGCAAATGAGACTTGCGTCGAATTGGGCGGAGGCGAGTGGTGCGTGCTACGAATAACATCATACCGCACGACGCACACTACACTAGTGTGCACTGCTTCATACCCCCTACATTCATACTTCGTACACCACTAGTCTAACCCCACTGCTGCGTCCCAGCGCCCCAGCGTCCCAGCGTCCGAGAGGAGGCGTCGATGAGAAATGACATCTGTTGTTGACATTCTCAATGCTTTGTGGTGTACAAAGTACGAAGTGCATCTCGTTAAAACGTCCTCATCAGGAAAGGCCTTGCGCCCGGGGGTTTTGGAGGCCAGCCTACGAAAGAGGAGTGAGAGCCAGCCTGGTGGTGCCCTCGCACACACTCTCTCTTGATCCCGCCCAGCTCTGCATTTCCATCGTAAACCGGTTTCGTAGTTGGGGCACAGAAAGTCTGCGATCGACTCCACTTGTATTGAGATGCCACCCACGACCCTTTTCTTTCGCGTGCTTCCTGGGAAACCCCCTTCCATCAAAACAAGGCACGTAGATCCATGGAACTCCTCAAGTGTCGATGAAAAGCAAAGAAACCCAAGTATCAAATCCCTGACCGTGGCATGTTTTCTAACCTTAGCGCCCAGACCAAAACCGGTGCCTCAAACCACACCTCCTCCAAAGTAGGAAACGCGGAATCGCCCAGGCGCGAATCTCTCAAAGGGAATAGAAAAAGCAATTCCAGAGACATCGGTTGTGCGCTAGTCCCACACTTCAGCTGGCCTGGTTTCGGTCTAGCATCTCATCTCACACTTCTCCCATCATCTCCTCCCGTCATCTCGTCCCTCGTCCCTCCCCCCTCACCATCTTCATCCTCCTCATCGTCCCCCTCCTACTCGGGCCGGTTTCCACGACAAAAAAAGCAGTTGTATCTGTTTCTTATCCGCCGTCTACGATTCTATTTGCGGAGGATTGAATTGCGAAAAGAAAGTTAAATAACCAAATAAATAAAAAAGGCGCCAAAAAAATAAGAAAAAAGAAGAGTGAGGGAAGGTGGAGAGCGACAATCGCATAGTAAACCTCCGCAGACTTTGGGGATCCGTAGCCGGAACATTGATATTGTACATATCTCCGGCGCACATTAAAATATTATCTCTTTTTTCTATCTGCAGGATGAAGCATAACCCGCATGGTGGGTGGGCACGGGTATATGACCGCGAGGAGTATCCATCCGCACACCTTTGGAGTGGTTGGCTCTCTTCCTCTTTACCTGTGTATGCGTACGAGGTGCAAGACGCTTCACGGATGGAGAAGGTCTAGCCATCTTGAGCTGTATTCCTTTCCAGAAAACCCAGCTGGTTATTTCTGCGTTTTGAGTCCTGATTGAGGAGGGATCAACAGAGCGGATGCGTAACAAACGACTCCCCAAATATTCGACTGGCAAGATACCACAGCCAGAGAAGAAAAAGAAAAGAAAAAAACCAAAGAAAAAACAAAAGGAATAGATCAAATGAATAAAGAAAAATCTCATAAAATTAAGAGGGAGAAACATCTCTGCGGTTCCGATACAGCGTAGACATCCACAGCACACACTTCTCCTGTGCGCACTTCCAAGTGGATAACACACTTGCTTTTGCCAGCAAGTTGCTTCTTCCAAATAGGACTCCTCAGAAAAAAGTCCGCCCTGTATATGTGTATGCATGTATATCTATGATGTCTATGAAGACGGAGAAGGGAGGGATCTACATACACAACTCGGAACCCGCTCCTCTTGGAGAAATACTCTCCGTCGCCGAGATGATTCCCCGGATGTTGACCGAGGGAGGGCGAGAAAGAGGTGAGACAAACAGAAACGAGAAAAAGGAAATATTAGACTGGCCAACTGCGCCGGATGAGCCCGGTCTCCGCTCCTCCTTCTCACCGGGCGTAGAACGAACGAAAAACCTCGGGACCGAGAGGATGATGGGAAGAGTGTGGCAAGGAACGAGCTCCTACCGAAGTCAGACCAACGTCGACCTGCACCTGGACGAGATAGAACTTCGTGTAGGTGAGTTAATGCGCCGAGTTCTGCCATATGCCGGCCGGAGGAACGACGCTATTCTTCTCTTCCTTTTTTTCTTTCTTTTCTTTTCTTTTCTTTTCTTTTCCTTTTTTTTTTTTTTTTTTTTTTTTTTT
>NJFT01000379.1:0-20572 GCA_002221725.1 Scedosporium boydii | reverse complement strand
GGCGGCAACCAAGGAGGTAACCAAGGAAACCCGGGATTCGGCGGAGGGAATCAAGGAGGGAATCAAGGCGGAAACCAAGGAGGAAACCAAGGAGGAAACCAAGGTGGTAATCAGGGAGGAAACCAAGGAGGGAACCCTGGGTTTGGCGGAGGGAATCAGGGTGGTAACCAAGGAGGAAACCAGGGAGGAAACCAAGGCGGTAATCAAGGTGGAAACCAAGGAGGGAACCCTGGATTTGGTGGAGGGAATCAAGGCGGTAATCAGGGTGGTAACCAGGGAGGAAACCAAGGCGGTAACCAAGGCGGTAACCAAGGCGGTAACCAAGGCGGCAATCAAGGAGGGGGTCGGGGAGGCAACCAAGGTGGAAACCAAGGAGGGAATCAAGGTGGTAATCAGGGAGGGAATCAAGGAGGAAACCAAGGCGGTAACCAAGGCGGCAATCAAGGAGGAAATCGGGGCGGTAATCCCCAGCCGCCGCGGCGGGGTGGAAGCAACCCCGAAAGCAACCCAGCGAGCCGACCCGTACTATTCCCAGTTTCTCGTGTTCCTGCCACTGTCGCCTCCGAGATGATTGCCCAGATGGCAGCGATGATAACCGAGAAGCCTAAACGTGAGTTTGTGGGCAAATTCCCCTGTTCCAGGCTGTACTAACGAGTTGGACAGTCCCTCTCAGGCGACGGCAAGCTGAGGAAGACCCTGAGGACGATGATTATGTTGATCATTTCAGCGACGATGACGAGTCGGACGGTGGAGATGAGTATTCGGAATATCCAGATGACGTTGTCGTGTTCCCCACGGTTACCGAGACGGTGTGGGAAAGCAATGTCACGCAAACTTACATGGTGACTATTGCGTTGGCACAAAAGACGGTTTACGAGGATGGTAAGTCGTTGCCGTATCGAATGAAAGGTATCGAGACCTTGTTTAGCTAACAGCCTTTCAACAGTCAACCAAGTCATCACTTCGACACTGTAAGTTTCTTAGTCCCGTGATGAATAGTGGTCTTCCTTGGATATATGCTAACTAGAAACCTGCAGGATCCCACCAGCTCAGACGCTCTGCGCCAACGAGGTAGACGAGACGACAACGGAATACTTCCAAGGAAGAGAGCAGACCGAGGTCCACGTCGATTACGTGACGGTTACGACAGAACAGACTATCTGGATAGGGTAAGTTGCCAGTGTTTCCTCATCGGGGCATTTCTAGTTGAACAGTGGCTGACCGTGGCGGCACCTGGGGATAGACAAACTACGATCCAGACGTATTCCGACTACCACGCAATGACTCAGTGTTGGCAAGGCGGTGGTTGGTACGGATTCCCATAAAGCAGTGAAGTTGGGGGGAGAGATCTCAACTCCAGGGATTGGTGGAGGAGTGAGGGAGTGTTTGGATTTGGACGTCATGGCAGAAGAGGCGTCGTCTCGTTTTGAATGTCTTCGTGTACATATGTTTTCGGCTTTCCTTGTGTTATATTGTTTTGGACGGGATTGTATATACTGGCAGGGTTGACGCAATCATCCAAGTCATATTGTACTGACCCAGGTCTGTCTGTGGTGTGTGAAGTGGACGGAGTCGTCGCGGCACGGAACACGCGCATCTACGCGCACCGACTTCGCATCATAGGGCTGCGTGCTGTGCGTTAGGGCAATAACTGTCGCTTGTTATTGTATGTTAGGTATTATGGATGGGTGGGAGATTCATTCAAGCATGCTTGCGCAATATGATTGATCCCGTCGATTGTGCAAGATCGGCTCTGCATCTGGGGTGGCAGGCACAATTAAGGTTCAGAGCCGTTTCAGTTGCATCGACTTTCTCCAGGAGTTCCAAGATCGATGGTTTCTTGGGAAGCTGTGCCGGGTTTTGCTTGGATCGACCTGGCAAATGAAACAACGCCACTGTATTATCGCCTTTCTCGGTCCCATCATTTCCCGTCTGCGCCTCATTCTCTCAAGCAAGCAAAGGGCTAATTTTCTCTTTTCTTGCCCCAATGTCGCGCCCGTTCCCGTGAGTTGAACCATGGAACTCTTCCTCCTAGACCCTGCCACGAGGGGGAAGAGCGAAAGGAAGGTGGCAGAAGGATGGTATGGTGGACGTGCGCTGCGTCGTAGAATTTCTTATCCTCCCCCTTGGCGCGGCACATCAATGCTCTAAGAGGGGGGGAAGAGTGTACCAAGGACTGTTGGGAGTTCAATCAAGTCACTTCGTCCCTTCCAATGCAATTTACCGAGCGCAAATAGTATTTTGAGGCGGGAGGGAAGGAATTCGTCGGAGAATGGTCTGGAGGAGGGCAAGAAGGAGAGCGGAATAATAGGAACCAGACTTCGCTCTTGGATGGTTGGGGCAGGATCGGAGCATTTGAGTGGGCGTGGGCGTGGGCGTGGGCGTGGGCAGGGAAGGATTCGAGAACATCAAATTAATCCCGTGGGCTGTGGCTGTTCACTTGTTGTTCTACTTCTTAGGAGCTCGGTCAATCATTCGGCTGGTCCTGGACACTGGGATGGAACACGATGTTTCAATCCTTCGCGGCCGCCTCTTCCCCTTAATTTCTGCGCCTTCAAGACCCAGAGTCCGTAAGCGATGGTGCCAGTTCATTCAAGCAAGCCAGATCAATGTTTGGCGGCAGGGGGAACAAGATTGAAAAAATGTCACTGTCCAAGCTTATTTTCGGAGCTCGAAGCAAGAAAAGCTTAAAGCTTGTTTTGAACCCACTCCACAACTGTTCTCCGCGTCCGTCGCAAGGTCGAAAGCGACCGATCAGTTGGAGCAACCGGTGACACTACTACTGCATCCGATCTAGCGCAAATGTCAACATCGATCGGTGTCCAGTGTCCGCCAAGGCCTACGAAGGCAGCCCAGGTAGTCCTGGCCTGGCTAGACCCAGCTCGCTTGGTTGTCCTCGTTCCCCTGCAGGAGCGTGCCCAGCTCGGTACACGACGCTGATCACAAAATGTCTGATCGCTCAGCTCTCTCAAAAAGATCAAATTTGATGTGATTGATCCGCGATCGGACATAATGGCTTGTCGGAGTCTCCGTCGCTCACGAGACTGGAAACACCGTGGACACACAAAAGAGTTTTATTTTATAGAACGGTCGGGGAAAAAATTGCAGCAATAAACGGTCTTGATTGAAATTGATACTTCGTCAATTGGTATTGTTATGTGAGTGAGTAATTACGCCATTGTAACTCAAGAATATATGTACAAATATCTACCAATTTAGAGGTAGATGTAGCAGAAGGGAGAGCCCCCGACAGTGTTCATGAGGTCCTTGATCTTGATGGGAGGGGCAAGAGGAGAGAGGTCGATGAGGTCTTCGACCGTGACATCGGGGCTAGGAGGGTTGTTCTGGAGAGTGCTCGTGCCGTGGACGCCCTGGAATATTTTGTTAGAGTGGAATGGGAGAGTGGGAGATGAGGGGATGGCATCTTACCTGGCGGTTGGCAAAGTCAAGCATCTGCCAGATCCAGAAGACACGATCAACCTGAGCATGATGGAGGTAGAAAGCCGGGTCACCAGGTGAGATGAAAGGGTCACCGCCCGGGTCACCACCAATAGTGTAGTGACCACCGCCGTGAACACCGAGCTCATTCAGCACGTATCGGTCGTCGCCCTGCAAATGGGCCTGGAACTGCTCGACATTCTTATACTTGAGGATAAGGCTAGTAGTGTTGAGGAAAGAAGTGAAGCGCTTAGCAATGCCGGCGTTAAGATCACGCTTCAGACAGCGCTGGTTATCGGGGCCGATGGGGTTAGCCGAGCCGTTGAGGATGGGCTGGCCGTAGACGGGGAGGATGATGGTGCCGAAGTTGACCGTCATGTCCTTGAAGGGACCCTTGGTCACGCAGCCGCCGCCCGTGCCGGGGGGGAGCTTGAGGATGTTGCCGTTGATGGGCTGCACCATCTGGATTCCCTCGTGCTGGAAGAAGGCGCCGTTGCCGCTCATCGACGTGGCGGAGCCGTCGAAGACGGGGGACGCCGCGGGGTTGTTGACGTCTAGGCCCCATTCCCAGTAGGGGAGGGGACCGGTGTAGCCGCATTCATCGCGGAGCTTGGTCTCGTAGGCGTACACGAAGTAGCGGTGCCACGTGAGGAAGGTGGCCTGGATATTCTTGTTTTAGCGATTTTCTTTTCCTCTGGAACGAATTGAGCTTGATTAGTAGATCGGGTAATTACTTACGGTGAGGTGAATGTTCACAGTCTGGAACAGATGGACGCCGACAAAGTCGTCGAAGAGAGACCGGGCGGCAGGGACCTGCGTGGGATCGAACAAGCTGGGCTTGGTCTGCAAGCACTTGACGGCAGAAATGTACTGCTTGCGCTGGTTGGCAGTGAGAGTGCGCCTAAATCACCATTCGTATTAGTGATCAATTCATCTGCAGAAAGAAGAGAGAAACAAGTAAAGTGAGAGAGAATAGACTTCAAAAGAAGGCCAAAGAGCCGCGGATGGGAGAGCGAGCTTCATACCATTCCTTTCGGACCCTAATCTTGTTGGGAGTGCAGCTACCGCTCATGCCACGCTTCGCTAGCCTCATCGCAGTCTCCTGCGACGAGTCGGCAGCGAGGGCCGCGAGCTGGGCAAGAGCATCGCCCTGCTCGATCTCGGGCTGCGTGAAGTCGTCCTCGGTGACTTCCTGGGCAGCTACGCCGAGGGCCGCCGTAGCGGCGAAGAGGAGGCAGAGAAGGCGCTTCGCCGGACGCATCTCGACCAAGCTTGGTTTTACGGAAGGTGAAGGAGGAAAAGAGGGATGATGAGAGTTTGGGAGGGAGTCGGTATTGTCCGTGAAGGAGGAAGGGGAAGGGAGGGGGAGATTGGCGATCTTTTCCTTGGAGAGCCTCACAACCTTGGGAGAGCGGGCCGGACAATCATTTCTCTAGAACTGGGCGGATACCATGGTTCTTATCCTTTTCCTGTTGTTCTCTTTTCCTTTCCCCTTTTTTGCGTTTCTCTGGGTTTGGGGAGATCCTGGCAAAGAGAGTGCCATCGCCGATGCGACTCCGAGGGACTCTTTTCGTCTTGCCAATCCGCATAGGGTCGTACTTGTTGGACGAGTGCGAGGTCACAGAGGGGTGGATTCCGGGGGCGTGTGTGTCGTGTCGATTGTTGGAAGGTCATCCATCATTCATCGTTACTCGTGGTCAATGATGAGGACAGGACAGGAACGCCTTTTTTTTTTCGCGAGCCTTGGCGTCTGCATGCTGCATGAGCGATGCGAGCATGGGATCCCATGTCTGAGTAAGACCCCCAGGGTTGTACGAAGTCGCATTCGAAAAAAGAAAGAAATTTGGGTTTCGAGGCGACGCCTCCCAACAGGGGAAGGTCAATCTCGTCCCTCCGATTCAAACTGTGCAGGACAAAGGAGAGATTCGAATCCCTGGTTCACTCTGTTTGGCATCAGGCATGGCCCAGACCAGGTCGGGGGTATTATGATTCCGGTCACTCCAATCGACATGGAGGAATGGACCAGGATAAGGTTACATCAATTGGCGCCCGCGGAATCGACGGGAGCACTCAATTGACATTAAAAAAAATCAGAAGAAGAACAACGTGGCTCCGCCTCTCCTCTCCCCTGGTCGCTCCACTCAAGAACATCTTAAACGGAATTAAGGACAGTCGCAGTTCCTGGGCGCCACTCCCCCCAGAGAACCTTGGCCAATGGGGTTTCGTCCGCCTTGGAGAAAATCGCGCCATGTTGATTGACAGCGGTCATGATGGATCCTGCCCCGGTTGAGTCGGTTCAGATGGAGTAACCCTAACTGTACTTCGTACGACACCTCCGTTGACCCTCTTCCTCCAACGAGACGAGCACGGGAATCGTTGGAGTTTTCAGCCAAGAGCATATTGCTGCAAGCTGTGCGAAGTAAGTTTCTTCAGAATTGGCAGGCCATGCTCACTCGAGAACAGGAATCATGGGCTGGGCTGGCTGTTCTTAGTGTACCAAAGGTTCTAAAGGTTCTGGTGGACTTGGCACGCCGCTAGGAACAAACGGTCCAGTCTTCGAGAAAAGTCCGAAGTAAAAATCCCGGGTCGAGTGGGGGTTTGTTGGCCCTTGATTCCTTGGGTAATTTATTCTCAATTCTTGCTCTGAAAGCAACCAGTTTGGAGCTGTTTCCCTCGTCTCTTTGGCAGTTGGCAACCGGATTGATCAAATCAATTGACGTACGTATCAATACCTCGGTACCTCAGCACACAGATACACAGATACACACGAAGACGATCCAGCTCATCCTGTGTTGATGACAGTACCTCGTTTTCGTACTTGTTAAGATCGAAGAATCAGTGCGTCACAGACTCCTGCACAATTTCTCCGTGCTGCACGACACAACTCCATCATCACTTGATCTTTGTATTAATATTCACTGGTCCTGCATTATTCCCCGTTTATCACTTCCCACACGAGGACACTGTACCGAGTACCAGTGCCCTGGAAGCGTCCCTCCGATTCAACGACATGTCATTGATGTGGCAAGGCAGCAACATCGCAGTCAATACTGAGTACATGCCTCGCCCTGCAGACTCTTACTTCGTGCTTCGTACACATTTCTGCCTTTTTGGTGCATGCAGGTAGTCAGACACTCGCAGGAATTACCAACTTCGCCCCAGTATTAGCTTCACGAATACTTCGTACCTGTTCCCTCGGATGCCCAGCACCTCGACATTTGATGCCCCGGCTCCACTCGACAACGTTGCAATATTTCGTAGCATTTCTTCTTCCTCGCAACATGGATATCCATACTTAGCCACTTCCTCATACGAATCTTGCCCTTTCAGTTCAACGGAACGGTGGAATAGGGGAGGGGTCTCCATCCTTATGCTTGCATTTCGCCTGCATGCATCGAACGTTCTGACAGCTCTCTCCACTCTTAAAGTCGCATCAAGATTCAAGAGATCAATTGATGCCTGCGAAGTACGACGCCGTTGTCATTGCCAAGTCCCAGAGTTCCTCATCTCATCCCAGCGTTACCCCAAAGAGACCGTGTCGTTAGGGTCGCAGGCGACCCTGATCAGGCCTCAGTGACCGATGCTCGGGGTCCTTCGCCTAGTGTTTGTTCACGAGAGTAGTAACCCGTCCGGCCTTAGCTAAGACCATCGAGCTAGAGAGTGGTAGGCCGGGCTACTACTTCGTAGGTGCACGAATTGCATGTATCGAGAGAGCCGTTGCACTCTTGCATGCGAAGCACACATGTGTAACTCTCCAGATCTAGGTGCCAATATCTGCATCTTGTGCATACTGAAAAGCCATGCTGGCCGCCCAAGAGGAAAACGAGGCCGCCCCGGTCAGCCAATCTGCACGCAGCCCCCCTGCTGCTCAAGCGGAAATCTTGGGACCGTCTATCTCAGGTCCACGAGGTACGGAAACAACGGCTCGAATCGGCATTGGCATTGGCCTTTAGGAAAATGAAGACTACTTCCTACGAATGAGGAGGGTGTCTATTCTGGCCGATGACACTAGACACTCCGTAAGCGGGCATCATTCCGACCCCGGGCGCGTTCAACTGCAAGGAGGAGAGCCCATCCCACGCGGTCGAGTCGCCTCGACGACTCGACCCGTGCGGTTCAATCCCAATATTCTGTACGAAGTATGCATAGAACTACGCCCATGCATGTACGTAAGTTGCATCAAACCGCGTTCGTTGGTATCGTTTCTCGCTCAAAATAGTACAATCTCCGATTTTTGTCTTCCAGAGACGTTGTGCTGGAGTGGTGAATGCCTGGCCGGCCCCATGTCAGTGGGGATTGATGTGTGCTTAGAGTTTGGTCGAGCGAACCGGAAGCCTCGAATTAAATATAATCCACATTAGCGCTGGCGCGGGCGTTGCGAGCTTGCATGGCATTGAGATCTTGGGGCGAGATATTTTTTCCCCATCATTTCTCCTCGAAAATTTGCTGGGGGAGGTGGACAAGGGGTGTTGCGAACATGACTTGTCATATTCTCCGTCGTGTTTGCATCTTGCTTCTCCGGAACACTTGGGTGGGAAAATCAATGGCAGAGGTTCTCACGGAGATTGGAATAGCATGATTCTTGCAGTCCAGTATGGGACGAGCCCAACGCTTCAATACCACTCAACCAGGCCGTGGATTGCGAGATGTTTGGCCAAGCCCCGGATGTTCACTTGTCATATCGAGCGCCGGATGTATCATCAGCTTGGGTTAGTGTAGTTTAAACTACAAAGGGCCTTCGACCCACACTGCTTAAGTTTAGTCCTAGTCCGTACTTGTTCGAGATCCCGAGATGAGAATCGCCAGCTTAAGCTTAATTTCTCACGGGTGATTTCCTAGCTAGCTGATGAAGTTTACTTCGACCTAGCAGTATCGAGAATTACCAATTCGTCTTGGGGAATCGAATTCTCAGCCTTTCATGACCACCTTCTTCCCACTCGTTTTCCCATGTTTCTGCTCTTCGTTCCTGGACAATTCGTTGAGGGTGAAATTCAGCACCCCCTGTCGCCAATAATAGTTGGCAGACCAGTCAATACGACGCTAGGTCGGGGTCGTTCACCCCTCGTTTAGAGGGGTCAGCTTTCGGAGAGACCACCGCTAAACTCTCAGGGGTTACGGGGCGGACGAGGCATGCAAAGGTACGAGTGTCATTGAAGTTGACGAATTCTCAATTCAATCCGGGTCGCACAGAGCAAGAGTGAATTCAAGTCTTCGGACGAAGAACCCCAAGTCTCTCCCCGAACCCCGGGCTCCGTATGCATTACCACTCACAGGGATCAGAAATCCATGAATTGTCAAGAGGCAGCGTCTCCATTGTGGAGTAAGAGTCTTGGGGTCGTCAAGTGCAGCAACAATGCCGCCACGGGCATTGTAGCCAACACCCGCAAGTTAGCATTGCAGGTTGTGCCATATCCAACACTGCCTCTCATCGCAATTAGCACTTCGTCCAACGACTTTTAAGTCAAGTGTTCTTGTTCTCCCGAGCCCGAAAGAATTCCAGCACTGGCTGATCAGCACCTGTTGCTGGAGTCCAATTGATTTGTCTCATTGGTCCAAAGGTCTGCACCTTCGTGCGAAGTATCTGCACGTCTTCAATATTGCCCCTCAACGGTGTCTCTCACACACACACACACACACACACAGACACACACACACACACGTATCTTACACACTCACATACACACTTCTTTTTGCCATGCCGGAAATGCAGTGTGCGTGATCCCGATGATCCACATACCCGCCTAGCCACGTTTTCTGAGCACAGACAATATTGAAGGTTCCAAGAAGCGAGGTGAGCTGACGATTCTCCCATCCTTCCTTAATAGTACAGTCACCCACCGTGTCTGCAGCTCCCACGCCCGCTGTTTCCTCGCCAATCTCGCTTCGCTTATTCGCTATTTTGCCCATTCCGCGGCGGGTGAGGTTAAAGCGTGCATTGTCTTCTCTCATCACCTCTCGGTTTAGTAGGGGCCGGACCCGTATTTTCATCTCGTCGCCTACCTGCTGGCCGTGCTATTTTCTTGATACGGCATGGCGCCTCTGCGCGACCTCGTGGTCTTCCTCGGGTGGGGAAGGTATTCGGTGACACTAAGAAAGGAAGGTGAGGAGGAGGGGAGTATTATTGCCGGTGAGGAAGCTTCCCAGAAGAGAAAAGGTGACCCTCCTTCACAACCAAAGCTGCTTCCCCACCATGCCATCGTTGAGGATCCGAGTCCCAGGAGCGCGGAACCCACAGAGGCGACTCTCTGCATGAGAAGGCGTGGACGCGGGACCTCAAGGAGTGTCTTCATTTTGCCAACTCACCACTGCATCCTCGATTTTTCAATTATTGCCTACGTCCCGAAGATGGGGATGTGGGGAAGGGCCGAACCCGCGCGGTTGACTCCAATATTGAATCTATTTCGAGCATCTCACCGCTTTTTGTATGCATGAAGCCAATGAACCTCACCGGTGGAAGAATGGAGGCTTCTCCACGTGTTGAGCTCACACCACCGGAGAGAAACCTCCATGAATGTCGGTGCTGATGAGTAAACACGCTTAGACCTCGAGGGAACGCGGCCCGATTTCGGGGGGGCAAGGGTGGTGACGACAACCGGAGGGATGGTCTACCGCAGCTGCCCCCTCCAACCCCCCCCCCCAAAAGCCCGGCCTGGAGATAGTGGGCACGGCGGGAATCACACAGTTGGCAGCACTCCAGGCGGCCAGTAAGGGCAATCAGACTAGGCAATCCGTGGATCGCATGTCGCTCACGATACAGTCGTGGCCAACACATAGTGCTCCGCACCGACCGCCTCTATACTATTTTTGTCCACAAGCATACTTCGATGACCACCAGAATGTACGGCGCAGTGGGCGCGCTATTCAAGCTCAAGATGGCCGACTACGGGGACACGCTCATGGCGAAGGGTGTCCAACTCGTCGATAACGGAGTGTCCGTAGCGGCTTCCAACACCGACGTATCGGGGTATGTTCAGCACTGTTGATTTAGCCAGGAAGTATCTTAACAAGCGGTGTGAGTATCAGCACAGTGTTTCTCATGTCCTTTGTCCCCGGCCGTACAACATTCTATGTGGGATTCTAAGACCTCGAGCCTCATGCCGGCTGACTTTGGCCGAGTCTTTATCATAAAGGTAGAGGGGCGGAAACGATCAGTATCCTTCGATTCGTCGCCTAAGAAGACGGCCACATACCGCATGAAGTGTGGCGTGGTATACTGGATAGCGTGTGCACGGCTTATGACACTTTGAGAGGAAGCGGACTTAGCTGGAAGAAAGTAACCGGCTGGACGTTTCGAATACAGAAGAGAAAAGAGCATCAAGGAGAAAATCGAAAAAAAAAAAAAAAAAAAAAAAGTTAGACCTAGAGTCGAGATGCTGGTCACAGGGACTCGGGATATGAAACGACACACCACCAAGGCCAGTGTCCCGAATTTCATCGAGGAACACGACTGAACCCCAAACTGATACTTGAATAGCTTTAAGAGCTTGAAGAAGGATAAAATTAAAGAAGGAATATGTCCCTGTCTATTACCTATGATCTAGAGCTTTCGTTTTCTGGTCTCCGGGGCCACTTCTCCTTTCTTCTCGTCAATAACACTTCCAGCACCTTGAGGGAGCCGTTGTTTGCTAAAAAAAAAAAATAAAAATAAAAAAAAAGGTTCGCTAGAGTACAGGTTCTGTTCTGTAAAAGCTCATCTTACCGAGTAGAGGGTACTCGCTGCCCTCCTATATGGCTATACCAGGTTTCGAAATCACAGTACTGAAATTTGACCAAACTCTTGAGATATTATTTCTATTCCAAATCAAAATATACCCCTATGTTATTGAAAATTCAGAAGGCATCTCTAGCTTCTAGGGCTAGTTTAACTCGACCTGCTCGAAGGATACTTACGCCCTATACCCATGAGTGAAGGGAAGCTATCGAGATCGAAACGGCCTCGCCGATCTTGATAAAACATGCTAGAAATGTTAACTAATGATATTTCCGAGAACCCCACCAAAATTGCCTGTTCAATCTCAAGTACTATGATGAGAGAAAAGCCCTGCGGCTTTTGTGGACACAAGATCCAGCAACTGGGGATAAGTCATTATTTCCATCCTGTTACGTACGTCTTCGGATATGTACCTCAACCCTAGCAGCCCAAATCCTACGTTGAGAGCAGTCATCTCTCTTTTGAACACGAGTACGATAAAAATCGTGTGGGTTGATAACCCTTTTATCCCCGGGGTGTATTTAAAGGCTAAGAACAACAGTGTGTTGCAAGTGCTGGATGAAGGGAGGATAGAGTCCATCTACTATCTCAAGGGAAGGATCGGTCGACGGCCGCTTATTCTCGTTTATTGAGTGGAAGCATCAAGTCCTGGCATTTCCTACCAATGCCAGGAAGCGGCGTAAGAAAGGGCGGCCTTTTTTGTAAGAATGCTGTGGAGGCACTGCAGTTGGAGTTATATTTACGAAGCCGTATGGGGCACGAACTTAACGCCTTACAGCGTTAGAATGGCCAGCAGGGCTGTAGGATGTCGACGTTCTTCGAACCTTGGAGATGCGAGGGGACTCCGTGGATGGGGAAGTTCTAGCCTAGCGACTATGGGATCTTCTGGCGGTATATAGCTCGGTAACAAATAACAAAATTCTCTGCAATGGCCTCTGGATATGGGTTGAGTATTCTGGAAGGGAACAAGGCCACTCTGGGTCAAGGGGCCTCAATTAGTTAGAAGTTTCCCATGGCTTATACTGAGGTATAGCTTCGACCCCGAGCTTTCTGCGTAGTTATTATTATATCCTAGAGAATAGCAGACGCGGCATATTGGCCAGCCAACCTCCTCCATGAAGACACCCCAACTAGGCACACGTGATGGAACTCGAATGGTCTTCCTATCCTGCTGAGTTACTAGCTAGTCGGAAGCTGCTGCGTGGGACGAGGAGTCACTCATCCTCCCCAAATCCAGATCTCTGGGTCGTTAGCTACGCGAGACCGAGGTGCTTAAAGGTTGTCTTATCTCGCAGAATATTACAGTATGCGGCCTACGGGGCGACCAGAAAGCGTGCATATTACCGAATCCACATGAGGAGCTGACCTCTACGCGAGGTCACATTAGGACTTCTCGAAGGTGCTTCCCCACTCTTCCTTCGTTTGGGGTTCATACCATCCTCGCAAGGGCGGGTGGTCACTATTCGACAGAAGGCACCGACGACGGGTACAAGTCCACCTGTAAATGTCAGACTACAGAAAGCCACCGGTTAGTCGCATCTTCCTAAATTTAACCCGTGAAGACTCCCGAGCCGATGGCTGTCAACTATAATATGGTGGGCCATCGGCAGCAATCAACGGGGTCCGTGAACATATCCTAAGCCGCTCGTTGAGGCTACCTGGGAGCAGCCCAGAATGCTTATAAGAGGGTAATTAGATATAATAGTCCGAACATAAACTGACGAAAACGAGGATCGTCGTTCGTTGGCCAGCTTGCCGGGATAGGCAGGAGCTGGGGGTTGGGGGCGATGATCGATTTGTCGATCTCTCGGTTCATCGGCAGAGTGCGGAGTCTGGACTACTGCGCAGTGCGGAGCGGTAGTGGAACGAAGGATCGAGGCTCCGTAGATAGGGTGGGCGGGAGCTGTGCGGAGAAAGGGTCATCCTTGGACGGACCCCAGGGGGAAGCTTGCCCGCGAAATGGAATGCTTCCATCTCATTTCTCATGCAGCGTGGGACTTGCTGCCGCTAAGGTACAGCCTATGAAGAGAGTGTGCCCACCATTCCCCTCTTGGGCTGGGTTGTTATTGCTGCCCCTCACGGATCAATTGATGATGGTGAGGACATACGATTGTAATGATCAAGTACTTCGTCGCAGGCTTCAAATTGTTGCCTCAGCGGTACTTGGTGAGGGGAAATAACGTGACGGCGGATGAATCAGCGTCGCCAGGCAAAGGAAGGAGCGACGGACCTGAACAGAGGGCGTTGATCTCGAACTTCGCTGGACCCCACCGATCTTTCCCAGGACATGGAGCATTTTCCAGTCCACCAGTCAACATTCAATCCAATTCATTTTAGGATATCCCTCTTTTCCCCGTATTTTCCGCAGAAACAAGGTACATTTGGATCTCCGAAACCAGGCCCTTGGCTTATCTTTGCTATCTGTGACATCTCGCCTCGTACTCCCGACGCCGCCTCCGCCTTACATTCTCGAGATCCCGATTCAGAATTCGCATCGGGAAGTCAATAATGGTGCGGCGCAGGCATAGCATCGTTCGTTGAGAGGTGGCCAATCAATCGACGGGCCAGATCATAGCCTGTGAGCCTTCTAGAGGTTCGGCTATTTGGCCCGTTCCTGCAAGGCACCGGCCTGCTTCTACGAGCAGTCAGCCAAGACGTGTCAATACCGTTTTTACATTGAACCTCTGACCGGAGCGGAACCTAGGTAATGCCATTTCCGCAATGGGCAACCTTGCTAGTTGCTTCAGTGTTTACGTGATGCTGAAGTTGACTTTCTTTGGAACAAGCGAGGGCCTGTTTTGTTCGATACGACCAAGAAACTGTCAAAATCCTAATTGATCCAGCGTTTTAAGCTTTGATCGATAGATGATTTTCAATTCAAAACTTATCAACGGCACAACCCCCATCCATCACTTTGGATTATTTTTTCTTTCTCGTTTACCCTATCCACAGGCCACAACGTCCTCGTTCCGCTGCTCGGTCGGTCGTTCCATCTGCCGGAAAGCTCACTCGCGGATGCTCCACTCCGAAAAGATATGAACGGCATTTCTCTGCCAAGCTCCCATTCCCGGCTAGATGGCCCAGGAGATATTTAGCCGCTTCGAGATATTGACTGGAACGTTGATTCTCAATACCACATCCTCCACATCGCAATATATAAGCAATCAATGCTAGGCCTTGTGTGGCTTTTCAACTCGAGACGGGCTTTCCTTTTGTGGACGACCGCTCGTTCCTCGTTCCCACGGCTGCTGCCAATCTGGCCTGGCTTATACGATCTCTGGCTCCCTACCTCCCTTGCCTAACCAGCCCCATAGCCTTTCAATCTACCTGAATGGGAACAATATGGCGCATTATATACTGCTCAGCACTGGGCAAGCCGCCGATGTCCGGTGGAACAATGAAGCGATGGCGCGTCCATATGAAAAGATATGCCACCCAGACAAGCACCCTGTTTGCGGCCAAATGAGCCGACATTTATAGTTTAATGTCCCGAACATTTCACTTACGGGTACGTCATATCATGTTCCGACGGCCTTAGCATCGGAGGGAGTGAGGAAGAGAGAAGCTTTTCCTTCATTCCCCATTCTCCCCTCTCGGTCGCCACCCACGCGGCTCGTCCGCTCTAGTTCTTATTACCCGACGTGGCTCCTACCCTCGGGTTAGAAAACCCCTACATGACATTATATCTGGCGTGCAGGAAGCCTTTTTTCTTTTTCCCTTTCTCAAGCTGTGTGTCTGAACCTGCCTGTCTCTCTTTTACTCATCTAGCAGTGTTACAGTGTTAGTCGCCGAAAGGCTTTCCACTTCCGTCCTCCCCCTTTCCCCTTCCCCTTTCCCCCTCCCTTTTTCTTTTTTTCTTACGTGGCCAACTCCTGTGAATAGTTCGTTTCGAAGCCTGGCTTTCATACACCTTTCGCGTCCGTCCGTGCGTCTGCGTGTGTGTGAATAGAATCGGGGCATAAAAACGATCCAAGACGCGTCTCGTTCGTTCTCGTCTCGTCTCGACTCAAAACGACCCGCAGCAATGAGGTGGACTTCGCTCTCTCTGGCCGCCGTGGCCTCCCTGGGCTTCTCCACCGTCTCGGCCATCTCTGTCCACAACGGCGCCGGCTTCCTCGCAGGACACCACCTGCTCTCCGAACGCGAGTTGCAGGAATACCACATGGGCCTTGCGAAGCGACAGGGAGCTGCCGAGTGCGGTGCCAGCGGCGGTGGAGCCACGTGCCCCAACAACCTTTGCTGCAGTCAGTTCGGATTTTGCGGTGACGGCGACATCTTCTGTTCGGAGATTGCGAAGTGCCAGCCTGAGTTTGGCCGCTGCGGCGATGCTCCTGCTCCACCCGCCGAGCCATCTCCTCCTGCTACGCCTCCTGAGACGCCCGGCACCCCTCCCGCCGAGCCCCCTGCCCAGCCTCCTGCGGAACCACCCGCGCAGCCTCCCGCCACCCAACTGACCGTCACCACCAACGGCATGTGCGGCAACACGACCACCTGCACCGGCTCGACCTTCGGTGGATGCTGCTCCCAATTTTTTTACTGCGGATCCAGCGCCGATTACTGCGGTACTGGATGCCAATCCAGGTTCGGCACGTGTGAGGGCGGTGGTGAGACTCCCGAACCCCCAGAAACCCCGGCAACCCCGGGAACCCCAGAGACTCCCGCAACCCCAGAGACTCCAGAAACCCCTCAAACCCCCGAAGCCCCCGAAGCCCCCGCCACCCCAGAGACTCCAGAAGCCCCCCAAACTCCTGCTCCTGCCCAGCCACCTGCTAACCCCGGCCTACCTGTCAGCACTGATGGCCAATGCGGTGGTAACCTTGGTGTAACCTGCATCGGCTCAACCTACGGAAACTGTTGCTCAAGATATGGTTTTTGCGGTGACGGGGATCTGAACTGTTTACGTCCTGTTGGATGTCAAGAGGAGTGGGGCGAGTGCAAGGATCCTTAAAGATTGTCTTTTTCGGTGGTTCACTGCCTCGCCTCCTCCATTGATCGGAAACAGCTTAGGAGGAGTATTCGAGGAAACCGCACCATTCTCTGTTCTTGTCAAATATTGTTGTTTTCTTGCTGCAATCTATACAACTAGTCTGTTTCTTCTCTCACTTCTTTCCAACATTACTCCTCGTTCGTTTCCATTCGTATTTCTTGCTTTCTTTCCTTTATTGTTTTCACATCTACCCACCCACATCGAAGAGCGACGGGCTGGTCTCATGCCGGCCAATTCTGCCCAGGTGTACAGCTGCGGCCGTAACTGTTGATGGACGCTTCATGTATAGACAGTTCCCTTCCCGGCTCTCTCGCTCTCCCACTCCCTTCCCAGGTTTCTTTCCCTGTTACATATTCTGTCATGTTTACTTCCTGTTTCCATTTCCTTGCTCTAGACACCAGACCAGGCATGTTTGCTGGAGGTATACCATGCCTGGCGATGGCATAGGAGAAAAGGGAGAGCAGATGGCTCCCCATGTTTCTGGTACGAGACCCGCGGTAGTAATGAGAAATCTAATTTCTAGTGAAAATATGAGTAGAGTTCATGCTTTTCAACTCTTTCATTCCGAATCGTAAAAGGCTTCTTCTCCGAAATGTCGGGAACGACCTGGCGTCCACAAAATAGTCTCGCAGTTCTGCTCGCAAATAGGTCTCATTCGACTACCCCAAGGGGCGCGGTACCTTGACTTACTAGGAATCCCCCCTGGCTTTTTTTTCTTTTATTTTTTTTATTTTTATTTTTTAAATGTCGTTGAGCTTGAGGTGTACCATCTCACAGCAGTCGGGGATCAAAAAGTTGACTCCTTCCGCTCATGAGCATGAGCTGGCCTGTCCAACACAATTGGGGATTGAATTTGATTGGACAATGGCGATTTCCATTGTTGTAAGAAATGCACCGCCACATAAATAAGGAAGCAAAGTGTGGCCTAGCCAAGGTAGAAATAGTCACGTGTTTAGTATTGTCACCAGCCACACACCAAAGCCAAACTTGGGCGATGACCTCGTGCAGGCATCAAAATCTCAAAGCTCATTCAACCATCTTCAAATCCTCACCACATCCGCCACAAGAACCGTCAAAATGAGTTTCGCCCCCGTCAACCCTCGGCCTATGTTGCAAGGCCTCATCAACAAGCCGATTTTCGTGCGCCTAAAGTGGGGTGAGACGGAGTACAAAGGCACCCTCGTGTCGGTAGACAGCTACATGAATCTACAGTTGGATGGCGCGGAGGAGTACATTTCGGACAAGTCCACGGGCACACTAGGCTCGGTTCTTATCAGGTAGGTTGTTTTTCATCGTTTGGTAGAGCCTATGACGTGAAACTGACTCGGGGGATATAGGTGCAATAACGTACTATGGGTGCGCGCCGCGGATGAAAAGGACAAGGACGCGTCGATGACGGGATAGCGTTAGCGCGACCTATGGTGCTTTATTTGGGGGAGAAGAAAGATATCGGGATCATTACGTTTCCGGTTTCCAGGAGTCCGTGTCCCCGTGGCCCGATGACGAGGGCTACCGGTGCTTGTATCTCACAGCACAACCATATTCTTACGCCAGTCCAACACACCTCACCCCACCACTACTTTACCAACTGCCAAGATGTTTTCGGCACATCAGCCGCAAGGCATTTAAGCACCGAAACAATGATATTCAACCCGTCGCACGTTTAAACGAACCCGACTTCGAAGCAGTTGCATGGGATGATTCGGCAACGCCGCGGCTTCCTCAGATACCATTGACAACCTTTCGTGCCTTTTCTATACGACTGGCTGTTTTAGAGGGAAGCATGGGATAATGGCGCATGCTAAAAAAAGCAAAACCTGAGGGCATAGGTTCATGAAGTTCTTCTTTCCAAATAGTGATACTATCATTGCCTCCGATCTCTGAGGACTGTATTTTGTGTCAAGGAGTGTTTTATTGCGCGCGATTCTAAGCTGCCGCGGCCCAGACGAGCTAAAATCTTGGCCACTTTGCGTCAGTCTTCCTCCTCTGTTACTCCCGACTTCACGAATCTCGGCGTGTCGGCACTTGGATTAAGGATTGACGACGGAAACTGAAGAGAAATTCTTCAAACGACACCCGACCGGTTCTAGCTCCTACGTTTCTCCGAGGCTTCGTTGTGTGTGTGCTGTGATACGTTTTCCTTATTCTCAACTGATACGCTGTGAACATACAGTAGAAGAAGACCGGGAGTGTGGTTGAAACGCGGAGGATGTTCGCCCCCGCCTCCTAGGCCCTTGTCAATGAAGTAAAATACGATGAAGGTGAAGAATATATCTCAACCTCGGCGGAAGACAACTGGCAACGAAAGTCCTTGGAGGGAAAACTACAAACAGCGCTTTCTCGAAGTAATCCCTGTTGGAGGCGATTTAGATTTCCGGGACCGCGCTTTTCCAGGAGACACTAGGTCTATCGGTTCGAGAGTTAGAGTATAGAAATCAAGACCTGGTGCTTGTGGGTGCTTGCCATATAATAACATTAGGGAAGATCACCGGGGAGTTTTGATAATGGAGGTTGGTACCCGGGTGAGACACAAGATGTGCAGACGAGCACCGCGCACTTTTACGCCATTGCCATCTCAGCGAAACATGTGTGAAGAGGCCACGTACGATTATTCTCTGAACTTCCGAGGACTTGGGCAGTGCCTCTCCTAGATCCTGTCATTCTGCACGTCCAGATTCAGGGCTCATGCATGGGGAGGGATGTGTAGAGAGTCGAGCCCAAACGACTAGAAGGTACTCAGCAGTCGCGAAATCTGGGAACCACTCATGAGATGGAAGGAGTTATCAGTACTGACGCATGTTCTAAGCGTCTTTCGCATTGCGTTTCCTCGAATATGGGATCCGAGAAGTGGATGGGCCAAACGGCTCGGGGACCTAAGTTGGTCAATGGATCTCGCTAACCTGGTACTCCACTTCAGTTAACATCACAATGCCTGCTCGTGAGTCCGATCAGGCAGTATTATGACAGTAACGTGAGAAGAGTTGACCCGTCGAAGAGGCGTGGGGGCTTCTGACGCCCGACAAATATTTGTCACATTGTTGCGTGGAATAATACAACACTCCTGGCAGGTACAGAAGGGCAACGACGCGTGCGATCCGAGTGACAGCGTGGATAGCCCTAGCTTTCTGTATGGGACGGAGAGATTCCCCGTGAGGCAAACGCAATACATCACGGACTCGGCATTGTTTTACCACCGCGAATGTATGTGATAATATTCTCCCATTGGTTGAGCTATAATTAGGCCACTCCAACGGAAAAGTGAAGGGCATTGGAATCCAGAACTGGTCTTCATGTTTCAGTTGTTTGTGTTGACGATCGAGAGCCTATTATTCTGCCAAGAGCAATAAGATGTCCTCGCTGAATCGCCATAGGCTGGAGATAAGACTTTTCGTCTCGAAATTATCTGGGGAGCCTTGACCTAGACGGTATTACTGTGTTGATCATCGTTTCACCAAAAATGGCAACTGGACACCAATTTTACCTCGGACAGGAGTTTGAAGACCGCTTCCAAGCACAGACGACGATACAAGATACTTTCGAACCTGGGGCACGCACTTTGGTCCTGAAGCGTCTAGGCTGTGCGGCTTGAGTCTTGGCGTTTTATGTCCCCAAGAGATGAAGCATTGCATTGTGGGACATTGCCAGGCTCAGAACTACCTCGGCATTCTATTCTTGTTCCTTCAACTCTATGACCCGGCTTCACTCCCTTTAGAACTAATGCTTGCAGATTAATATGATCGGCTCTTGGGTAGATTTACCAAATATCGGACTGCTATGAAATGCTCCTTGCCTTGTCTCTAATGCTATCTAGTTCCCTAATAATGCTGTCATATGCTGATACACAAAATCTAATATACATCCCAGAACCACTGCGGTAATATCTCAGAGAAGTCGCCTAGACGACACCAAGTAGTATACAAGGTTTTTTTCCTTTTTTATACTTTTTTTGTTATTTTTTATTATGCAGTGGAGGGAGAAGGGAATTAGGTCGAGAGGAAGAGGTTGTCCCAGACCCCACAAAACTACAACCACCCCGTCATCGTGTAAACATTACTTCACATAGTACGCGCCGGATTCTGCAACTTTCTTGATTTTCTCTCCTACAGCTCCTTCATTGGAATCCAACACGTCCGCCGAGGGACTGGCGGAGAGCGGCGAGCTGCACTTGAGGGCTGGACATCATGGCGCCGTTGACGGCAAGAAGGTTGGGTTGACCGAGGGAGTTCTGGGGGAAGCGGGCGTTGAAGCCGATGACGTCGCGGACGCGTCCAAAGTTTTCGGCGGAGATCTGGAGACTCTGGGTCGAGACAAACCAGGTGACGCCCTCGCTACAGGGGGGAGTAGTGAGAGAGCCAGAATAGCTGCAATGATGTTAGCATATCAAGAGCTGGCGGTTTTTTTTTTTTTTTTTTTTTTTTTTTTTTTTTTTTTTTTTT
>NJFT01000378.1:0-20728 GCA_002221725.1 Scedosporium boydii | reverse complement strand
ATTCTTCTTTGTTTTCTATTTTCTTTCTTTCCTCCTCGTAGACCTTGGCTCTTGACGAGGCCATATTCATAAATCTCCTTCATCTAACCTGAAAACAATAGTTATCGGCCCAGCTCTTCCTCATAGAAGCCGTGAAGAATTTTACGGCGTCTGCTCTATCAGCTTTTACGGTGGCTTCGTCCGTTGGCGGAGCCATTGTGCCGTTGTCTACCTTCCCTCTTCTCGATGCCATCGGCTACGGGTGGGGGAACACTCTCATTGCAGCAGTTAACTTGTCCCTCTCCCTGATCCCGAATTTAATGTATTTCGCCTCGCGGAGGTCGGGAGACGAAAGGTACTTGGAGGTTAACCTGAGCGACAAGGATTCTGGGCATTGATTTAGGACAACAGTACAAGGCCAGACAGTAAGAGAGAGTTAAGTAAGACTAACATGCCTTCATACTTGTCTGGATTAACTTTACTATGGGAGAATAGATGGAGGAGAGGTCAAAATAGGGATATGTATATATAATATATATACAGGCCTAAACTAAATAGAAGATATGGGCAAAAACCCACCCTACCACTTGGTTCCGAGGACCTTATGAGCATCGCTGTTTCGAGACCATTTGGCCATAGCTCACATGTTTTGGTGCTTGAGCTCCTCCACCGGGAGTTCTCGCTGTATGTGGCCTATAAAGTTCATCAGGAGGGCACATAAGCGGCGAAGGAGGAGGGTGGCTCTCGTCGCTCTCCCATGAACCAACTTTTGATTCGTCTACATAGCAAGCCATCCTGGCATGCCAAACTCTCCTCCACCAAAGACAGTACCGACATAATCTTCTGTGACACTCTTTACCCCCTCCTTTCTGTTTACATCTAATGCGCTGGCATGGCCGCCATACCCGGCAACTCAGGATCGCCGCACCCGAGGGATCGCAGGGGGGGAATGAAGAGCCTCATGACGTCACGCATAGGATCGGACAGCTCCTTGCATAATAATCTTACCTCCCACTACTCAGACACCCGCGGGATGCGAATCGCCAACCATTAAAATAGGCATCGACTACAATTTCCAATAGGACGTTTCCACCTCGTAAGATACTGTCTGTCGTTGTGCTTTATGGAATACCCGTTGCTGCCTCCCTTCCGTATATAAATCGTCCACTCTTTACAACCATCACAAACAGTCGAGAAGTTTGAAGGGAACGCACGACCTCACAAGCTGTCAAGATCAAGTCCTCGAGCTACGAACTCTGCAGTTGCCACATAGGTTAAAAACCTGGCCTCGACAGCGTCACGAGGCCACATCCATTGCCGCTATCTAGCCTTAACCATCCAGACTCTTTCAGTCTAGCCCAGACTCGCAGTAACGCAAAAGGAGGGAATAAAGAAGAAAAAAAGAACAAAAGTATTTCCGCCTACGCCCTGTTTTTAGTAGAATCCCATGCTAGCTCTATGATCCCTTACCATCTCCAATAGCCAGCCTACACTTGCACACCGAGCCGGCTCGATTCGCTTCCATAATCCACTTCCACACGCGCCAAAGGGTCCGCAATCAGAGCGCTAAGGAGACGAGAAGGGTATGATGATCATAAAGAATAAAGAGGGCCCGAACTCCATAATGCGCACGCCTTCCTTGCTATGTAGACGCGGGAGAGTGGGAGAAGGCCTAATAACAACGCTCCTCCAGCCGCCAGACCTATCCACTTGGAATGCACTTGGTAACCACAATAATACAAGAGAAGCTCTCCGAAAGACATTTCTCCGCCGTACAATTTCATATCTCATCAACGTATATCGGCATCGGCAACTGCCATTCCCAGCATGACAACTACACGGTGTTATCGTGATAGTAAAAATCGATGTCTCGGGGGCGCAGTCGGTTTCCTCGTACAAACTCTTCGTCGCCGGGGGGTCGCTCGTTCTTAGTGTTGCCCGTCAACATGCTTTGTAGGCTCATACACACGCTCTCGACGTTTTGGACTGGGCTCCATCCTTGCTGACCCAGCAAGTCAAGACAAATTATCCCGTTCGAGTAAATGTGCGGATGGATCGGGATCGGCCGTTCGGCCGTTTTCACGAAAGTGACCTCGGGCGGTTCTAGACGTGGACACGGCACATTAGGTTGAGGTCTGACCCAGGTCTCGACACATAGATCTATAGTCTAGGGGTACTACGGCATAGCGCAGTAAACTAACCGATGGGATAGGAACCGGAAAATTTGAACTTGAGACGGTACGTCTCGTTCTTGTACAGTGGGTTTTCGTCGAGGACTTTAATATCGAGGAGCCATTCTTCAAAGTTGTCCGCTGAAACTAGCTCGATGCCAGGAGGAAGACTGTTATTGATCTAAAAACCACATATGTTTAGAGGCTGTCCATTAGACATTGATCAAAGCGCGGCTTCATCTCGCAAACCCAAGCCCTATGTGCAGGCACCGCTCGACTCTCGTGTCGTGAGGCAGTGAGGTAATGTGTGTCGGCGGATCGTGGTGGTGGGGGTGGAAATGGAGGGGGAAATGCAAGCGAGGGGAGTGGAGCTCACCTTGCTGAGCTCCTTTGCTAGTCTCTTGGACGCAAAGTTGGCCATTTTCGGTGACAAGTGACAACGAGGATGTCTATGGCTGCGCTGCCACAGGAAGGCGTTGTGTTGGGGGCGGCTCGAGGCTGAATGGTAATGTCCGAGGTTTCCTAAGGTCGATGCGCAATCTCTAAGCCGTGGCAATAACGCCCATTACTTCGTATCTCGTTGAGCTGGGCCGGACAAACAGGGGAACGTGACAGAAAGATAGAGAAAATATTGGCTGGCGGTGGCTGAGGCGGTAACCCTCAAAAAAAATATTGGTTGTGCTTCGTGATGGACCGGTCCAGTCTGGGAGGAAAGGAGGGGCAGCTCTTCCACAAGGGTTGATGGTGTCAGGCAAAGCGTCAGGCTGCCAAGAGTATCACGACGGACGACGGGGGAAGGGTGTACCAGAACTCGAGGGTCAAAGAGAAGGCCAAGGACTTGTCTTCTGCGCAATGTCAATCAGTATGGCTAGGATGTAATATCGAAGCGGCGTGTCCATGTAGTTTATTTGATTTTGATGGTGGTAATTTTAGAATACTGATCGTGAAGTAATAGCCAGAATGATCTGCCGCCATCGATGCGGACAACAATTGAACGAGCAGCAATATCCACCAGTTCTCCCGCCGTGTCAGGGGGACGAAGTACAATGACCGAAGCCTGCAACGTGCTGTGACATGAGATTGATGAGTAAGAAATGTTTCGGTGCAACTGTGCATTGTGTTGTGAGTTCACAAGCGTGAAGGCCAGGCCTGTACTGTACCCTCGTACAGACACTACAAATGCTCATACTTCTTCGCCGTGTCACTGGAATCTGCACAGCATCGCATGCCATTGCTTTCTCAAAACAAATTGAATTGACCCGATTTGACGATGAAGTGCTCTACGAGGCAGTGTGCTACAGGGAACAATGGGAATAACAACGTCTGATAGATCGATCTTGACGAGGCTGTGAGGTTGGGCATCAGCGCTGTTGATGAGTTCCACAGGTCCGACATGGCCTGGTTGACATCGCACTGGCTGCCTCCGAAGGATTGGCGACCGCGAAGTGCGAAGTAGAGATCATTCGCCTATCCATGTCCTCTCGCATGCAGCCCTGCACCTTGGCGTCATTGGTGTGGTGGCATTAGATCAATCCAACAGAGTGATCATCGGCGTCATTGAACCTTTCGACTCGAGGTGTCTGTCATCGCGGCACCAAGCTCTGACGGCAACCCATGAAGTCACATAATTAATCGCCCCGCAGCATTAATGTCTGAATGTTCACTGTAAATCGAGTTTGTACTTTTGAAGACAGAACCAATTGACTAAAATTTCCGAGAGTGTGTGTGAGGGCGAGAGCACGCACGAGAGAGGGGGCGAGTTCTGGGATCAACTTTCACCAAAGTTGACCACGCTTTTCACCCCTTCCTCTTGGTCTCCTTCCCAGTCTCCTTTCCATATCCTTCGTCGTTGCTCTTGGTCGGGCCGGATTTTGCGAGAATGGACTTGTCATATTATTTGGCGCCGGGTCTCTTCCATCTCCGTGCTTCGTACGAAGTAGTTATGAAGGAGGCGTAGGCTAACACTGCCCGTCCGTCGTCTCAAAGTTCCCACCTCCTATGCAGCTGCAGGTCAACTCCAGCTGGCCGCTTAAAGTGGAAAGGCGACTTGTCTCAAGTAATTTGAATCCCGGAAAGCTGAGCCTTGCTAGAAGGTGTCTAATGAAGCTAGGCGAGGAGGGGGTTGAGGGGGTTCGAGGTCTTGCCTTCTTGTAGTGAGCGACTTTCATACATTCAGTCTTCCCCGATTCTCTCAAGATTCGAGAGGGCGCCCATCGCCGCCCATTCTTGTCAGCACCGAACAGCGTATATTAAGAGCTTGGCGCTTCGGGGCTGCAGCGATTGAAAATCGAAAAACTTGGGGTCTGGGGGCTGCCTCGTTGCTTCCTCGTCTTCTTTCACCAACCATCATCACCAAAACTGCATCCCCGGAGCATCCCGGAATATTGAAAGGACTCCCAACGCATCAATAGAGGATTTTTCTATTTTGCCCAAAGCCTCTCCGTGTCACATCTCTTTTCCAATTCTTTCTAGAGAAATTCGCGACCTGTCTTCCCGGGCCTGATTTCCAGCCATCTGCCTTCCTGCGCCTCGTTGTCCACACTACTTCGTACACTACTTATCCACTGGGCTCCCCACCATCGCAGCAGCGCAGATAATAAGGCTGACTTGACCCCGCTCTCCGTCATTCCTCCTTGTCATTTCCCCTATTGCGTACCCCGCCATCCTTGATCTCTTGATCTATCGACCTGAACAAAAGTCCAAGCGCACTGGTTTCCCGGTTTCCTAGCTTTACCCTGCCTCTCTCCTAAGCTCTCTGTTAGCCCGATCCTTGGTGTGCCCTCTCCATCATTCGCTGCTCCTTGATCGATATCAATATTCCTTCGTTGTTACCTAGTTACGTCTCGTCTGCCCATACGACACGCCTGTCCGCAGTCGTCTGCAACAACCCCTCCTTGTACCATCTGGTGCTTCCTGTGCCAATCAAACCTTCGAAGCTTTAGCTTTCATTCCTGCCCAGCGCGGGTCTCCACGCCTCCAGACTCGACTCCATATCTATTGCGCGTCACCACTTGTTGTCCAGCCCAAGATGAGTTGTGAGTTAATGATCGAACCCCCCCCCCCTTACAAGCTTACTCGGCTTATACACAGTCCGCTCCGTGGCGGCGATGGTACCCAAGTCAACTCTTGGAAGACAGTCTTGCTTCAGGGGAACGTCGCAATACCACACCATCGATCGCTGAAGTTCTCTCAGTTGATCTTCTCAATATGCTAATCAGATTCTTTCCCAATTTGCTAGTTTCCGGAATGCTCAACCGGCTTCACGGCCAGCCTGAAAGCTACGATAAGAAGTACGGTTGCGACATGATAGCGGAGACATAACCCGTCTACATCCCTCGCTAACTCGGTCGCGTCTAGGTCCAAATACAAGTTCGGTCGAACCCTCGGTGCCGGCACATATGGCATTGTCCGCGAAGCCGATTCGCCTGGCGGCAAGGTAGCCGTCAAAATCATCTTGAAGAAGAATGTGAAGGGAAACGAGACCATGGTATACGACGAGCTCGACCTCCTCCAGCGTCTTAACCACCCGCACATCGTCAAATTTGTTGATTGGTTCGAATCGAGAGTAAGTCGCTGAATTCGTGCAGCTGTCCCGGACCTAGCTAGGCCTGCGCCTTCTCGCCTCGTGCTTCTTTCGTGCATCTGACCGGTTGGTCGTAGGACAAGTACTACATCGTCACCCAACTAGCGACCGGAGGCGAGCTCTTCGATCGCATTTGCGAGCAAGGAAAATTCACGGAAAAGGATGCGTCGCAAACTATCAAGCAGATCCTTGACGCCGTCAATTACCTTCACCTGAACAATGTCGTCCATCGAGGTAGCTTCCCTGACGAACCCACATCCCGTGGATTCAACCTCAACGGTATCCAAGTTACTAATACAGCTCTACTTAGATCTCAAACCCGAAAACCTCCTCTACCTTACAAGGGCTCCCGACTCCGACTTGGTACTGGCCGATTTCGGTATCGCTAAGATGCTAGATCGCAAGGACGAGGTTCTCACCACTATGGCCGGGTCTTTCGGCTACGCGGCACCCGAGGTCATGCTTAAGCAGGGCCACGGAAAGCCCGTAGATATGTGGTCAATGGGTGTCATCACCTACACTCTCCTCTGCGGCTACTCGCCCTTCCGATCCGAGAACCTCCAGGACCTCATCGAGGAGTGCATGTCTTCGCAGGTCGTCTTCCATGAGCGCTACTGGAAAGATGTCAGCCAGGATGCCAAGGACTTCATCCTTACATTACTTCAACCCTCTCCTGAGAAGCGAGCCACGAGTGAGGTGTGTTATACCAAAATAGATCTCTTTTTCTTTTTTTTCCCCTCCAGTTATATCCCCAGATTTTGCTGACACTTTCATGCAGGAAGCTCTCAGTCACCCCTGGCTGACCGGCGAGACGGCCACCGACCACAACTTGCTGCCCGAGATCCGCTCTTACATGGCCAAGGCCAAGCTACGACGCGGCGTCGAGATGGTCAAGCTCGCGAACCGCATCGCCGCCCTCAAGGCCCAGGAGGAAGACCCCGAGAACTCCGACGTCCCCGACGACCCCGCTCTCGGCGGCGCCGAGCCGTCGAGCAACGCCGCAGCTGGCTCATCGACTGGAGAGGGCAAGCGCACTCTATCAAAGACTATCAAGGGTGCCATCTTCCGCGAGGTCGTGTTGGCCAAGGTGCGTGAGATGAAGCAGGAGGAGGAGACACGTAAGATCCAGGAGCAGGCGACGAAGGATTCGCAAAACAAGTAAGAGGAGGATCATCCCAGGGTATGCTTTCCTGTTAGGTTGCAAAGGGAAGGACTGCTATGAGGACTAAAAAGTTGACCGCGTCCTACCACGGAGCTGGTAGGGTATTATGGGGAGCAGAAACCCAGTACACCAGGGGCAAAAGGGTGTAACGAAATAGCCCACGCTGGCGGCAGTTACCAAATGTTTTTTTTTCTTTATCTTTTTCTTTTAAGCCCCTTTTCCGTGTCATTTTATAGGTTCTTGAGAATTACGTTGTCTCTGTCATTCACATTTCCGCCTAGTAGTCGAATTCCATGTCCTTGGTCTAATCTACCTTTCTTCTTTTCCTTTGCTGCGACTGGGACTGGCACTAGGATATTGATAATGCAGTTCTCGTTGCTCCTCGGTGCCAAACACTTTCTTCCATGTCTTTGAGATATCCGAAGAAGCCCATGTCCTCGACCGAAACGGAACCACTGACCAGCACCCGCAATCTGCACGGAAATCAGAAAAGAAATGTATGAAAATCAAGCCCTTAAATGCTAATATATTAAGAAGTAGTATATAAACTCAGTTCGGTTGGATATGGAGAGTCTAGTGAAGGGGGAAAAAAAAGAAGAAGGAAAAAAAAAAGAAGGCAAAAAGCTCGCTCGCGTGTTGCTCCCAGAATCGAATCCGGGAGCTTCCCACGAGCTACGAAAATTGCAATTTTCTAACCTTCTGAGCGCTCCAATTACCACTTGGCCACTGATCGTAGTGTCACCACTGCTTGAGCTACTCGGTTGGGAGTTACTGCCTTGCCCTCGTATATAAAGTTATTACGGGGTCATTTCTGGGATCTGGAAGGAGGAAGGAACGGGCTCGTGGTGAACCTTCCTCGTGTTGATTCTGGATGTTTGAGTCTGGGTGTAAGTCGAGGAGGACTTGGGAGACCGGATGATTTACCCGCTCTGAGATGATGCAGAGGAGGCCGGTATTGATGGCATGATGGGGTGGGAACGAGCATCCGTCTAGTTTTCTCTGTGAGCTTGAGGATCGCCGTCCCTTGCTTTATGTCGAAGGTCCACCAACTGCTTAGCTGTAGATGTACGATGCAG
Organism: Scedosporium boydii; assembly: GCA_002221725.1. Classification (NCBI taxonomy): domain Eukaryota; kingdom Fungi; phylum Ascomycota; class Sordariomycetes; order Microascales; family Microascaceae; genus Scedosporium; species Scedosporium boydii. The sequence continues at coordinate 12,757 of NJFT01000378.1, read as the reverse complement.
GATCCCTTGGCCGGTCTCCCTGACCTCAACCGGCGCAAGGCCCACCGAGCCGCCTCAAGAGCATACGCAACACGCGGCGTCGTCAAGCGGAGACGCGTGAGCTTGACCAAATTTTCGGATGTCCCAACTCGGTCAAATGCCGAGTTATTTACAATCAGAACCCTATCTATAGCATGGAAGCTATATATATATATATATGTATTGTCCGACACCCGGGGAAACACGATTGGAAAGAAGGAGAAAAACATCTTTAATTAAGAATCATTAAACCATCCATCTTGTGAACCTGGTTATCTCCCTCGTGTAGTTTACCGGAATTCTTTCCATGTTATCCCTGGGTCCTTGGCGAGCATAATGCCTCGTCATATTCTTCGAGTTATCCAAAACACTCCAATAAATGTGCGAAGTATGGAGAGCAAGCCAATTCCACAGCATAATTCGAGGTGGGAAACTGATAACCGCGTCAAGAGTCCCTTGTCCAGCCTTCTCCCAAAATGCTCTCAAAGTCTTCACCCAAGGAAATTTAGATTGTGTCAATGCCTCGTCTGCCTCCTTGCGCCCGAAGCTCTTCATCCGAACTCGGGTCCCTGGCCTCTGATAGAGATCTGCCTGACGGGCGGAAAAGGACGTGACAGCGGCTAAAGAGGGAGCGGGGACTCCGGGGACTCACAGACAAAGATTGCTCCAAGCCGAGACATAAGCGGTTTGGAGATTCGGTAAGAGGGTGCGAAACGGGATGTTTCAAGTTACCAGTTCCTGCGGCTCTTGCCGCTTATTTTCAGATTGATAGTTACCAAATCCTCGATTGGAATGACAGCTCACAGCACAAGGGGGACAGGTCGAACGAGGTTGAAAATATCAAAATTCTGATTATACATTCAGACTTATCAATACATTAGTCACATGGGGTATGCGCTATCTGGTATAAACGAAGAAAAAACACTAGTAAAGGCGAGTCCGAAGTGATATGTAAGAAGAAGAAAGAAAAACGATGAGAAAGGAAAGCATCAAGTCGACTCCATAAATGCGTCTTATCCGTCAACACCATGTCGTAGAGTATAGTCGTGTAAGAAGGGTATCTGAAGGTAAAAGAAATAGGAAACAGTTGGCAGAAACAGTTAACCGAAAACGCCATGAATATAACCGAGCCGAGCGCAAAGACCATTACTCGAGCTCGGCAAGAATACTCTCGCGCAGAGCTTGGTACTTCGACGGATCAAATCGCCTCCGGCGCCATCCGTTTTGCTTCAGTCTGTCGATGCGTGCTCGAAGCTCAAGTGCCTTGGCGGCCTCGACAGCCGTGCCAGCGGCACCCGTGGTGGACTCTGGTGTGGACCGACCGGACATGAAGTTATCCTCTGTCGTGGGCTTCTCGAGTTCGGCACGAATTGACGCGAGATGGATCATGACTTGAGTAGCGAGGCCCGAAAGTATCGAGCAGTATCGGTCGACCGACGTTTCGGGCAGGAAAAGTTCGCTATCTCGGAAGTTGAACACTCTGCGCTCTTCCTCCTCAAATTCCGGCACTTCGGTAGATTCTGGTTGGTAGACGGGCTGCGGCTGGGGCATGTGGAGAGCTGACTTGAGCTCGGTAGGCGGAGTGGGCGCTACCCAGTCGTCGAAACCAAGAGTTGGGGAATCAGGCCGGATAATGGGCTCGACCACCATATCAGAGAAGGTGACACGCTTCTTCGCCGGCGCCGTCACTGCTCCTGCGGCAGGCTTGTCATCGATGCCGTAGATAGATGGAGTGGGCGAGGAGAGGCGGGTTGACGTGGTCGACGCTCTCGAACTAACAGAGCCAGCGGGCGAGTTGATGTTGGACGAAGCAGTAGAAACACGAGAGAAACGCTTCATGGTGTTATCCTCGGCCTGGATGAGATCGGCTGCGCAGTTGTAGTGGGCCTCCGCCTGCCGCAACAGGGTCGTCCTGTAGGGCGACGCTGGGTGAAGGGCCCTGGAGCTCATCTCCTTAGAGATGGCGGCGTAGAAATTAAGGTAGATGAGGTAGGCTGGCTCGACATTAGACTGAAGGGGGGAGATTATTGTTAGTTGTTGAAACGTTTTTCTCAAGAAAACCTATATTTGCAACATGGAGTTATGCTTACAGTGTCCTTGAGGTTGTCCAAGATGGAGCTGCACCTTACGGAGCAAGGCCTGTATCTTCGGTGCAGATACAGACGCTTTACCTCGCTCACCGCCTTGATCCACTCCGCCTGGGTGTAAGGCACCATGGGAAGAGTGGTCGGTGCCGCCTGATAAGAGAAGCGCCTCATATGCTTCTGAATCGCGACGGGCGGTAGGCTTTGTTGCCCCGATGGAAAGGCGGGAGGTGAAGACAACCGTTGCAAGGCATCCTTCGGTGTCCCCGACGTCGCGGATGGGGAGCGCGACACTGAAGGGGAAGTAGTCTGGGGATTTGAAGAGTAGAGGACGCTTTGCCGAGTGCCCGCCGTTGCGGGCTTGAGCATTAGAGGTATTAGACCAGGCATTGCTATGTGTGGGCGTGTGTGGAGATGAGCGTGATGCGGGCGAGAATAGGGAAAGTGGATGTTCGACTCGTAAGAGTCTAACTCTAGCGCTCGGGCAATGTAGATCGAGATGAGTTTATGCTCCGATTAATCTTGGAAAATCGCAAGATATTCCTGGAAATTGCACAGGTTGAAGTTGGAAGGGGGAGAAAAGAGAGAGGGAGATGGTGTGAGCGGACAAAAGCGCGCGTGCGCGTGCAATGCAGACCAGCAGAGAGGATGAGATCAGGATAATATCGTAATTTTCCTTTTGCCGGTTCGTCTGATTCGGACTGCCTAGTTATCGGGAAGGTCCAGGATATATGTTCCAAAATGCTGGAAAAGTAGATCGTCAACTCGTCAATGATGGTTGAGTTGCATGTGTCAGTGTCATCCCAACTCTATGTCCGGAAACTGATGGCGAGTTGTATGACGAATGGGCGCAAGAAAAAGACAAAAACTGGTACCGCAGAGCCGAGAAGTACGGTACGGGATGAGAAAGAGGGAACAAAGCCGGGGTCGAGGAATCGAAGACAGGTTTGCGTGAAAGTTCTCTTGAAACGAGAGCCCTTTTTTGCCCGTAGATCGTTCGTCCCAAGTTGGAGAGTGGTGAGGCTGCTGAACGAAATGGCAAGACACTTTTATCAGGAAGTTTCGCCGTATCCTATCCTGCCAGGAGATCGTCTAAGCCGTCCGTAGGTGGGTGGGTAGAGCGGGTGGAAAATGATCTTCAACCGGGTTTGGTGTCAGGAGGTGGACTCGACGCCGTGTTAGAAGTTTCGTTTAGCCTGTATACTAATGGGACTTCGGATGACGAAACCCGACGACTCTGAAAGCCCTTGGGGTTTATGCGTCGCCGTGCGGGATGATGGACCAGCGCCGGTTGATAGTCGAGGTCGTGATGTCGAATGCGAGAGACAATCGACCGAAGAGAATGTCGTTAACTGATGGGATGTCGAGATGCTTATCGATGATGTGCGGAAATGATGGGCTGGTTCCGTTTCGGGTCCGGGTATGTTGGAAAAGGAGAGAGAAGAAGAGATGAGAAGAGGCAGAGAGTAACGCCAAAACACAAAAATCAGAATCTGACTCGTAGGGGTCCGGGGGAGATGGGTATCTGAGTGGATATATACACAGGTAAAAGGGGATGATCTAGTGCAGCCCAAGAGGGTGGCGCATAGCTAGACTTTTCTAAGCACGAACACGGAAGATTAATCTAGTCGAGAAGAGCTAGAAAGCGTCCAACTGTGGGGCCTGGGCCTGGAATGGGACATCAGAATACGCAGGGGGGAGAGATAGAGGCAACAAGATGGGAAGGGAGGGTATGTGGGTGAAGTCGACCGTAAATAACACCGAGTCTGAGAGTGCATGTGCCTAAGGGCCTGAGTGTGCTCTTGTCATACTTCGTATATCGACTAACACGCACACAGACTTGCTCGAGACGAGTTAGCCTTCTTGTAGTACTCGTACGTCGAGAAGGAAGCCAGAGCCTGCTTGCGTCAACAAGACCAACCTCGATGTCAAGCCATGAAAGCCATTATTCCTAAAGTGGAATAGCGTCAGGTACAGGGGGGTCAGGGGGTGGTGAGCAAAAGAGCAAGCTGAGGCTCGACCCTTTCCAAAGTCTGAAGAAAGGGGAGGAAGGTTGCAGAGGAGGACACAAGAGGATGGGGACAATGGGGGCAAGGGAGCAGTAGACAGGGGTAGTGAGGACTTGAATGTTGGACAGTCATTGAGGGAGGCAAGGGAAGAGGACAGGGAAGGGGCGACAGGGACCAGGGCCGTAGCTAGGCGGTGGAATGCAGATTGCAAGACAGAGCACAAGCACACTACAAAGTACTTTCGTACCTCGTCCACCACTATTCCACAATAGTACCGAAGCTTGGTGCATTTCGAGGCACCCTGGCTCCACAGTATGAGAGAGAGGAGGCATGCCAAAAAACCGAAAATGCATTGTGGGCTTCGTTTGCTGCTCAGTCAGACAAGGACACACAGTTGGTACTGTTGGAATGGCACGAAGTACAATATACAAGCCTAGCTCAGGGAAATTTCCTCCCGCGTGTCTGTCGACTGCATGGCGCCCAATTCAATCAGATCCGGAAATGGCCTGCACTAAACAAGGAGAATAACTCATTCCAGCGCCGATGTTATTATTATTGTCCGCTCTTCTCAGCATAACGGCTCGTCACAGGGCGTCATTTCGTTTTTCGAGGCGCGTCGTTGACATGATGAGGCGATAGAAATCAATATCGAGATCCTTTAGAACCACACACAAGCGAGGTTTGGTAGAGCTCATCAATACACCAATGCTCGACAGATGTCCTACTGGGAAGTATATCACTAGTTTGCACTCGATCGATGGATCTTCCCTGTGGAAGAGAGTGCTCTGCATCGTTCCCGAGGACGGTTTCTATCAGCGATGACCGGGTCCGCAAAGAACGGGGTAGCCCTTCTTGTGGCTATTGGGTTTTTGGATCTCACTGCTGCTCGCATGAAAACGCTAAGAATTATGGTTTGCCCATCGCCATCGTTCGACCGCCGCTGTTCCGGGGACCTTTGGTTTCGAGCGACGGCGAGTCGTTTACACCAACCATGAGGAAACGCGGACCGAAACGTGGCAGAGAGGCTAGAGCCCACGGTGAAAGCCTCGGAGCACCTGCAAGCCGAGGATTTATTGACAAAGTTTGCTCCAAAGTTCCGATTCCTCAGCCGGCTCGAGGCGTCGAGTCGGTGTGCAACCACGAGCAGCTGGGTTGACCTGAAGGCATCCCTGTGTCAGATCACTATAGGCGCGCCATATTTTCTCTGTAATGACTGGCTTCGGGAGCGTGCATCGAATAAGTGACATTTCCGGTAGAATAACTGACACCTGAATCCTCGTCGACTTAGATTGACAACGCATCCGGGTAGGAAGTACGAAGTATGTTAGTATCCGTGGATACCAAGACGATGGAAGGCTCTGGAGATGAGGTGCTCGAGAAATCGGATTTTGGTCTTTACTTCGCACAAGGAGCTCCTCTGAGCTGAAGCGGTGAGCAGGGAAGTAATTGCCGATGCCGAGATCCTTACAAAAACATCCGCAGCCGGGCGTCATCGCGTGGTGCCAGATTCAGCCCTCACTGCTAGTCCCCGATATATCCAAGGAATGAAAACCCATGAACCTGGTCTTCTGTCAATTCTATGTGTCTAATCGCCAGCCACCATCTGGTTATCCCAGGACTCCACTATGTCAGCTCGGCACTATCTGTATGTACGGCCAGGATTACATGTATGAAATTTCAACAACTGTTCCCGGAGGGCCAGGCCGGACAGCAAGCCAAGAGGATGAGAGGAAGAGAGCATGATATTATTCAATGGGCGTGAAAGGAAGACTAGCCGACTAGGCGAGGAAAACGCCACAATATGCCACTCGTCGGCTGCGCCTATCGGTCTCTCCCTAGCTACCATCGAGCCAAGTGGATAACGTTGTGTGAAGTCAAAGAAAATTATTACCCTTTCGCCACAGGCAGCGAGCCGGGCTCGAAGCTTCCAAGGATCTTGACGCAATATTCACGACCTCTGTGATCATTCTCTATGGAGATCGGACTTCGCCCTGATCAGCAGTTTGCTTGGGGGTAGTCCTTTCCTGCCCATCAGATGCTAGCAACTCCGCACCCTACGAAGTGCAATCGCGCTAGGGGTTCGACGGGATCTTTTGAAAAACAAAACTGACTTGTGTACTCGAGATGTGTTTGGGCGTTGCTGTTACCCTACCTCGCCAGTGGGGGGTCGCCATCGAGATGCTCTGCCTCTCCATCACACTGCCAATGTACTGTTTGGGTTGCAATGCTACTTCTGGGATGAAGGAATATGCTGTTGATAATCTTGGAAATCCACCGAGGCCGGGCTCTCGGACCAAATGGCAAACCCTCAAACAGTGACCCTCCATCTCACAACCCCCCGCAATTTGTTCTCAAACTGCGTGTAAGTGGTCATTTCCTCGTTGGGCACTGCGACCTTGAAACGAAACATTCAAGACAGACTCATCACTCACCCGTCGCACAGATCTATTTCAGAAAGGCACTTTACCGTTCTGATGCCGCACCCCGGTCAGATTTCGACTGCCCTCTGCAACCTGCGTCCGTGTGTCGGCTCCTTTTGCATATCCTACAACACCGCAAGAGGATCATATGCGTAGCTTTGACACTTGCCATGGTGGGGTGCAAATCCTTTTCTGTTGTTGTTTTCTTTTCTTCCCTCAGTTCTATCACTTTGGACAGAAACCAAGTGCAATCAAACGAGAGGCGACACATGGGCCTCGGTGGTTGTGAGTGGGTGCGAGATTGGTGTTTGCGCCCCGGCGCAGCAACAACAAGAAATCAGATGGAAACTATCTCGTTTCACCACACTTGGCCATGCGAGTTGTCGTTCCATCGAGATAAAAAGCCGGTGATTAGAAACAGACCTGTTACGTTAAATTTTCGTTGGACTGCAGAGTCGTTCCCCTAGAGATACATTCCCTCCCCTCCCACCATTGTAAAGGCGATTAGATCTGGTTCGGAATCGGAGAGAAAGAGGCTGGCGACGAGAATAGAGAAGAGACAAAAAAGCAAAACCGAGGGGCAGGATTCCCCCTCCTTTGCCGCGCCGTTAAGGTTGGTGATCTGCAACAATACCACTCGACCATCCGAAACTAGGGTCGCCCTTCAGAACCATGGTTTGATGAGGATAAACCGAAAAGGTGCCCTTGATAGCTTATCGATAAGGCACGGTGACAACAACACTGTGGTTGGGATAGGAGGGAAGGTCCTGTTCCTGGCCTGGTCGTGGAGAAGAGGGCGGGGGCTCTGGATCCATTGACCGATGGCACAGTGACAGATATCCACTGCGCTCAGGGCATCTGTGGCTCTGTTCAGTGCTGGTCCGCACAGTAACCTGCACAGTACCCGCTGGAAATACTACCTACGACATTCAAATGCCTTTTTAAGGCAGGAGGAACCTTTCAAATCAGAGAATATTCAATTTTGCTTCGTTGTCGTCGACTTGGCAGCAACCCCACCAAGGTTGCAGCAGCAGGTGGGTGGCGCAACCGATGCAACCAGACCCTCGTCCTCAGGCCTGCCCTCCAAACCCTGGTTTTTGGTCTGTGAGAATGCCCAACTGACTGCTCAGCAATGATGATTCAGAAGAGTCTCAGGACAACACAGATCAATTGGATAAAATCGTGACCCATGGAATTTGGCCGCTCTCCAGTTTACCCAGCGATTCATCATTTCAGATCTCAGCATATCTCCGTGTCAGCCTCTAGTGTCTCGAGCCTTCGCCTTTTTCTTCTTCCAGCGACCAAGCGGAGTATCGGAGCTCTTGAATCGAGCCCCAACCTTTCCATAACACGACCAAAGAGGTATGAGGAAGTAATGCCGCGCGGGACCCTTTTTCGCGTGTCGATCACCACATCGCTGAAGCACCAACTTTCCTCCAGTTTGATAGGTCTGATAAAAAATACGAAGTACAAACAAGCGTCCCTGTCTCCTGGAGCATTCGCGAAAATAATAGCCCTCACATCTCTGCCCATTTGGGGAGCTAATCCCAGTAGTCAGGGGCGCACAGGATGAGGTACGAAGTAGTACCCGTGTACTCCATCCAGACTACAGAGCGGCGAGTGTACTTCGTAGTAATTGCACTGAGCAGACCACATTGCAAGTACGAAGTATTAGTGAGAGCTCTGGCTGGCCTGGCTAGGCCAGCCCAGGAACCGAGTTGAGGGCTGCACTAGGAAACATCAATCCACTATCGAACGGAGAACAACGTCAACTGGCTGGCTTCGTCCTCTTGGGGAGACCGAAGAAGTCCGTGCTGGAGACGCCATCCTAATGAAGATCAGCCATCTCGTTTTCATGTTGTCCAGCGACGTCGCGCTTTCAGAGTCGCGGATAGATCGGAGGGAATGTGCAATGATAATACGAAGTAAACAACGCGGGACATTAACCTACGAGGCCAAGCCATTTGGGATGACCGCGAAGAAAACTATTTCTTGAACCACGTGGGTTGGCTGCAGGACACTCTCATTGTTGGCCGAATACTTGATAGATCTGCGTTCCCTCCCTCCCAACATGGTTATTTCCCCAGGAATGAGATCGTCGCCTCAGGTGAACGCGACATTTCTGAATGCGAGCATGAGTGACCGTTCGTCATTTCCACGAGAAGGGATGAGGACTGACATGAAGCATTCCTCTCCGCTGCGACGTCAAAGGCGTTCATGTGTGCAGCTGCATGTCTGCGTCTGTGTCCGCTCTCCTCTGGGAGCCTGGGATACCCTCGCCGGTTGCGAAATCCACTCCGAGAGAGAGCAGGCCGATTTTGTACTAGTGGAATGATAAATGACAATGCTGCGAGCGTGGCAAGCGGACTGAACACTAGTAAGAGCACCTGCGTAAACAGCGAACATCACGTCCATGCACCGCCCATTTCCACAAGGAACGGACCCCCCTTGGCGTTCGAGGACACATGTACCTGCAGGCGCACAGAAGAGAAGCGCACATGTAGGAGGCACGCGCATGCGGTTCGCAGTGTCATAGCGGATCGTCCGAATTAAATGCTAAGTGGAGGTGGCGGAGAAACACTCGTGGACGAAAGAGGTCGTGGTTGTGGAGACCTCGTTGTGATGAACGGAATTGGACTGGTTTTGGTGCTCCGACCGTCTCTTTAATCTGAGGCACCAGGAAGCGCCGCTTTCGCATGTGTTTTGCGCCGCACGACTCCCAGTTCACTCGCAACATACTTCATGTCGCGAAGAAGAGCCCTTCAATCTGCTCGATATGGATCATCCATTGCAGCCGGGACATAGTAATCACTGGAATCCTGTAGCCCAGGCAGAGGACGTTTCTGAGACGTTTATGGACATATAAAGCTGTAGAAGAAGAGCGGAGAATGCATTACTCCCCATAGTATAAAGGTCGGTGCTGGTGGGAGGGATAGGAAGGATGATACTTACCTATATCGATCTCGTAACGTGACGAGGCGGATCTCGTTGGTGGATAGTTGACATCCAACCAAGACTGCGTCAGCAGGCGATAGACTGTGGAAGGAGGATTACTCATAAAGCTCGCTGCCCGGAGAACCATTACCCAAGAGCACTAACTTTACGGACTGGAACTGGGGCAGATCATCTTTTTGTTTCTTCTTCTCATACATTTTATTCTTGCTATCGTCTATTTTTCTGTCGAAATCGGCGTGCCACCCGACCACGGCAATGTTTTCCTCCACTTACTTGTTCTCAACGGAAGGGGCATCGGCGACAGGGGCATCCGCCGGTGCCGCCTCTGGATTAGCCGCGGCGGGAACCTCGACTGGCGGAGCTACAACCTGCTCTCCCTTGATACCATCAACTACCTTCAAACCCTGCGCTTGCCTCGTTATATCCTCAAGCGCCGCCCGTCTGTTGAGCTTAGTCTTGACATCCGCCACCAGCGCATCCAGCGTGACCTCAACACCCTCCTTTTCAGGGTGTCCGTCTTTCAAACCAAGTTCCTTGACCTTAACCTTGCCATTGTTCCACTCATCCTCACCGAAGATGACGGCGAAAGGTACACCGCCAGCCTCGGCGGCCTTGAACTGGTTGGTAAGTTTGGGCTTAACCTTGTAGAGGAACTCGGCCTTAATGCCCGCGTTCCAAAGTTTTGAGCACACGGACATGCGCTCCTTTAGCATACCGGTGAAGCCCTTGCCACCGAATGCCATAACGTAGACGTCGACCTCGTTCTTCCGCACAGCTGCGGCGGCCTTGTCGGCGGCCAACCTAGCTTTGGTAATGGAGAAGATGCGATCAACACCGAAAGAGATGCCAACACAGGCTGGGACACGAGCAACAAGTTAGTACCCAATGCTTAGAAAGGTGAACAGCAAAAGCGGAAGAAGTTAAACTCACGAATTTGTGTCTTTCCTGAGAACATGCCAACTAGGTGATCGTATCGGCCACCCGCGGCGACGCTACCGACGCCAACAGTAGGGTCCGATGAGCGATCATCGTCGGCATCCTGCTTGCCCTTGGACTTCTTCTTCGGCTTCACTTCTCCTTCCGCAGGGGTTGGCGCTTTAGCCTCGGGAGCCGAGCCTTCTGTTACTACCTCGTAGATCACACCGGTGTACTATGTTATAAGTCAGCCCCACCCTATTTGGATGCTGTCACACGGGCGAATGCGCATATGAAGGTGGGAATATACTCACGTAATCGAGGCCGCGAGCCAGACTTAGGTCGAAGGACACCTTGTCCAGGACCTGGAAGTTGTCGAGGTATTCAAACATGAGCGCCAAGTCTGCCATTCCTTGCTTCATCTTCTCATTCGCAGCAAGCTTCTCATCGCCCTGCAGCTTCTCGAGGAGATCGCGCTGCCCCTTGAGAACCACCCACTCTCCGATACGGTCGGCCACATCCTCGGCAAGGCCCTTTTCTTCCGTCATTTCTTTCCGAACATCGGCCCAGGGTAGTTTATCTAGCTTGTCGACGGCAGAGGAGATTGTCCTGATCTTGTCCTCGGGGACACCGCAAACCTCGAAGATGCCGTCTAATATCTTGCGGTGGTTAAGTTTGATGGTGTATGTGTTTTTCCAGCCAAGGCCATCGAAGACCTCACTGATAATTCGAATGATCTCCGCGTCGGGCACCATGGCGTCGAAGACACCGGCGATGTCAAAGTCGCATTGGTAGAACTCTCGCATTCGGCCCTTGGTCATGGCGGGCTGGTCTCTCCGGTACACCTTCGCAATGTGGTAGCGCTTGATATGTTGGATATCCTTGTTCATGGCGAGCCATCTAGCGAACGGCACCGTCAAGTCGTATCGCAGCGAGCAAATCTCCCCTCCTTGGTCGGCAAGGTCGTAGATGAGTTTGGAGTCCTGGGAAATTGTTAGCAACGCTGTTGCAAATTATAAAATTAGAATATCGAGTCCATTGAGACTATATTCTGTATAAGTCAGGCGCACCTCGCCATATTTCCCCGCCAAAATCTCTTTCAATTCGAAGACGGGCGTATCAATGGTTACCCCGCCATGGCGCTTGAAAACCTGGGTGATGGTGTTGAAGATTTTGTCGCGAATGACCATATCAGTTCCCTCCCAGTCTTTGGTCCCCTTAGGGACCTTAAGCTCGAATTTCGTCTTCGGGGGCATCTTGTCCGGTCTGTGTCGTCGAATTTGGGCGGTTGTGGTGAAGGACTTGGAGAGGGTGGCGGATATCGCAGGCTGTACTTGCAGTTGGCAGATCAAAGGTTTTAGGCGTAAACACTCGTGTGGGTGATGAGTCACTACCCTAAGCAGCCTCGCCGACCTTGGGCGTGACGGCAACAGGCCCTTCATCCAATCCGGCCTGGAGGAGCACCCCAGGACATCTGAAGGAAGGCGGAATCAAAGGTAGACGTGGAACTCGACTCCCTCGAGCGAAACTAGAGATGCTTTACCTTCCAGAACAAAATTTAAGATTGCAATTGACGGTTCAAGGTACAACAAGGCTGCGACTGACCATCTTTGGAGACAGGGGCTGTGATTGGCCCAGAGCTCAGGAGCCTTCTCGTTGTACTACACTACTTCAGGAACCAAGTACCCTACTACCTTTGTACTGTCCTTGGTATTGTCTCAGGGCCGAGGTAAGAAGTATAGTGTACTTTATTGATCACCACTCCTGACACGGCCGTCATCCAACACGTCGGGCTTCAATGATTGCTGTGAATGGCCTAGGCCGCTGTCGGACGCGAATGGCAGTGAAACCCCGTTTGGCTGATGGAGCACTCTAGTTAACCTCTCGAGTACACCGGAAATGGATTGTGTTTCCCCCAATCCATAACCTTTACCGCCATATAGGAGAAAAGTAGATCCAAGATATGAAAAGATCTGCGTCAACAGATGAAGCTTCCCTGACTCTAGAACAATCTCTAGATGGCATTGAGCCGCCACAGCCAGTGTTTGGAATTATTGCAGTTTATATGAGCCATCCGCCGTAGCCCGATGGAATATGCACCCCCCGTTTTTTCCTCTTCGTCTAATCCTGGGGGACCCGATAGCTCCAGGGGCGTATCGTAACTATAATACTGCATTAGTCACTTCTGTGCTTGAGATCAGCCTCGTGTCTCCAGCAACCGTAGCCTGACCTTCAGCGCCTTCTACCGAGCCCATCTTTCGAGCTGAGTGTTTACTAGGTGGATGGATCACTGGGAATGCCAGCCTTGAGGAGGAGGAGGAGGAGGAGGAGGAGGAGGAGGAGGAGGAGGAGGCGG
>NJFT01000377.1:0-20797 GCA_002221725.1 Scedosporium boydii | reverse complement strand
AGGGCGGAGACGGGGGTACTTGGGATCGTCGGCTGAGGGTAGCATTGATTGTGGGGAAGAGCCTGGTCCAGTTCCTTCGTCCTTCAAAATGTTCCATGATCGACTACATAGACTACTGCGAAGTATATTCGCAGGTCTCCCCAGTCCCACTCTGGACTAGGTACAATCTCCGGGCTTCCTATCTACTTGAAGAGACGATCCCTTTCGCCGAGCCGCCGGAGTTAACTCGCAAGGGCGTCATGGTCTTCATGCCGGGGGGAAGCTGTCATGGCTCGAACAAAGAGGTCCCACCAGGCGAGACATTAAAATTAACTGACTCGATCATTCTCTGCGTCCTAGACTTCATCGTTGGGGCCTTTGGCCAGACCTCGGCGAGAAGATCTGCGACCAATGGGCGGGATAGTGACTGAGACAATGCAACTTACTACATAACCCGGCCTCATGAGTACAATGCAATGAAGCAAACAGAATGAGTTTTCTGAGGAAGCGCCACTCTGGCATGTGAATATTACAGTTTTCTCGATCGTGGAGATGATGTATACGATAGAGTACAATTTTACTTACTGCAGCGTCATGGAGTCTAGATTGATTGTTGAAACCGAGTAAATTATATATGCGTTGGGGAAATATTCATGGACGCCTTGGATGCAAATAAACTCGCCAAAACCAGAACTCCGCTCCGTGTAGCCGCTCGGCTCCCGTGCGCTAGTCGGCCTGGCTTACATATTCATAGATGGTGGTTTGGGCAGAGTGCTTCGAGGAGCACGTAGATGGTAATGGCGGTCCAGGGGTGTTAAGCGCTACTGTTCACATCGAGAAGGACGGGAGGGCCATCGCTCGCCGCCCAGACGAAATCGACAATGTACAAAGTGAGACGAAGACAAAGTCGGTTTTAAAATAGTAGTTTAATATGCACATCCCGCCGGATAAATACACGTGTCAGCAGTGTGGTGCTCATTGAGTCGGATGAGAAGAACTATTCCCTCTTCACACATTGAGGCTGAATTAGGCCCATTGTCTCCCTTCAAGCTCTGTCAGCTGATCCCCCTCTCATCCCGGAGTGTCAAACTCCCGTCACCTCTCCATGGCTCGTTTGGACAAAGCCCTGGTATTGCTTCGTTCATGCATAGATATCACCCCTGGGTTCATCCGCTTTTCCGAGTTACACACCTTCACCTCAGGACATAGAAACAGGATAGCCATCGGCATATCCCGCTTGCTGATTGTGGCGTACTGACGCTGCGATACACGAATAAACATTAATAGCTCTTCATGGGGCGGGTGAATCTGACATCGTGGCTTAAAATGCTAGCAGCCTGCACCCTCCCCGGACCGTTGATTGGTTCCTGGATCATCTCGGGCGCTTACGCTCATGTCCCGTGGTGGCGTTCATTTCCACCACTCGTGTCGTATAAAATACCCTTCTCACCAAGCGCAGCGTAAGAATCAGATCTTTCTCCTCATCCGACCCCTATCCCCGACGGAAATTCATCTCAATCTCGACAAATCCGGGCTTCGCCCCATCAATTGTTCACCATGGTCGTGTTCAGCACCTTCCTCCTGTTAGCATCCATAACACCCTGCGTCGTCGCGGAGTGCTACCTGCCCAACGGTGTTGACAGGAACAAGGCCAAGGATGCTCCGGATCACAACTACCAACCATGCAAAAACTCCACCGAAGCGAGCATGTGCTGTAACTCCGGGACCGGCGATATCTGCAGAGACAACGGGCTTTGTTACAACCCGTCTTCGAAACAGATCTGGCGTGAGAGCTGTACCGACCCGACATGGAAATCGCCGGGATGTTTGAAGCTGTGTGCCGATGATCTTCTCAGTGAGTGGTGGATTTCTGATTGCAATAGCGCTTCTTGGTTACGCTGGGGCGTATGCTAATTAAAACGGACTTCGAAAGATACTGCAGACTTTTCGATGAGTTCGACCGATATTGTAATCACGGTTTGCGATGATGGGAGTCTCTGCTGCGGCAGCACTGATTCTGAATCCACAAAAGAATGTTGCCGGCAGGGCACTGGCTTCTTCATTGTAGGTGGCCAAGTCGTGAAGGCAGCGCAAGCAAGCGGATCATTGTCATCGCCGGTACCTTCAACTCTTCCAACTTCCGCACCCTCCGTCTCTTCCGATTCATCCAACTCCGGCGCCGCCGCGAAGGCCTCCGATTCTCGAGATAACAAGGCAGTAATTATCGGGGCAGTGCTGGGTTCTGTCGTGGGTGTCTTGCTTATTGTCTTAGCAGCCCTATTTTTTAGACGAAGACGAAGCCATTCGAAAACACCCCCAGCAGAAGGCCCCTCCAATGACGTCCCTGATGCTGCGAAACCTGATACCCCGAAAGTCGCAGATCGCCCACCTATTGAGTTAGAAGCAGAGCACCATCACGTATACATTCATGAGGTAGACGGAGAAAGAAGGATGTAAACCTCTATTGGCTTGCCTCTACACATCTACGAATGCAAACATGTTTTGTTATTGTGATCCAAGTTCCTGTGAATCTTGGTCGGCTGAGCCAAGAGTATCTATCAGGCACGGGTTGACTGATCGTTACTTCACTACATGAGGACGGGTCCATGCGGCCGTGTCAACAATTCCAGCTTCTCGCTATCTTTACGGTACTATTCACTGATCGGATATTTCCTTAGATACTCATATTTTCCAGTGCAGCAACTCCCAAGACAACGACTAACGCCTGCCCCGACTCTTCCCCCCCTTTCTCTTTACCCGGACAAGTCCCAACAAATTAGTCTATAAGTCGGAATCCCCCTTTCCTCGCCCACTGGATTGGAAAATCCTCACCTATGTCTCGTCAACTTTCGGGACCGTACTTTCTGTCATCTTTCAAATTCATACCATTCTCTGCAGCGGCCAATGTTGGCACGGACAGGCATGGCGATTGGCACTTACTCTGTTGATCTTGGCTGCATCGTTCCTGAGAAGCAAAGTTTGGGTATCGCCAGAAGCTCAATCTGCCCCATTGATTTAGATAGACAATAACCTAAGTATGTCTTCCCCTAACGTTCACTGGCCGCAACCCCGTCATCGGGGGTCTTTCCGACCTGCTATGCTCCGACCAATCTGCTGGATACACCGCGAATTTATCCGAGGTAATACAGACCCCACATTCCTCCTGCTAATGTCAAGGCCTTCCTGTGACCAAAAGCTAAGACTGATGGATAGATACTTCAAAGTTACCTAGGCCACCCCAATCGAAGGGGGTAGCCTCTCTGTACCAAAGCCAACAGCCGGTCCCAAACACCACCAAGGCCCGGAGTAGCTTCCATTGCCCGCGCAGTGAAGCCTCCCTGACGTACGAAGGTAGCTTGTATAGTATGTAATATCTCAAGAAGCCTCCACCAACGTAAAGTCGACCTTGTTAAGCATGGGTTGGTATCGGCCGCTGGGGGCTCCACGGATAATGAGACAGTGTCCAATATTGGAACGCAGAGTCAGAAGATAGGAAAAGAGCGCCGCAGCCAAAGCCTTCGCAGAGGCCGCCTCGCTAGTCTTTTTGGAAGTGAGACAAGACGACTTGTCGGGGGTGTTTTGGAAGCCCTCATATCTTGCCATGTTGATTCCACTCGCATCGTGTATGCGATAATTGCCAACTCCTACACTTGTCCGATTCAGGATATGTAGATGGCCATCCTCGCAACCAGTAGTGGAGCCGAGCTGAACCGCAGCCCCTCACCTCGTAAAGGAAACAAGAATGGAACAGCACACATCTACCCATAGACGGGTCGCTAGTATCTGCCAGCTCGGCCAGGCGCAACCCAAGGGTGCTGGCGCATTGGATATGGATCCGCGCCCCCTCCAGGGCGCGGTCTATCATAAGCGCCAAGTCTATCACCGATGTCGTTTCCTAGATAGTCATACCACATGACGTCTATTCCCCGTCAGCAATGTTAAATTTTTTTATACACAGAGTGTCGCGGTCGCGGCAAGCAAAAAGAAAATGTCAAAGAAGCAAAGATAAAAAAAAATAAAACAGAGCAGTCTTACCTCGCTCAACGACGATTCTCTGACCAGGTCTAAGTTTATTGAGCACCAGAAAACAACCGGTCCTGCCATTCTCTCCTGCGCACTCTTGGGGGGTCCGCGCGTTTTTGTTCATTACCCAAGCTTCCACGCCCTGGGAGAGAAGCCATTTTACCGTCTCCGTGTGGCCCCTCCCAGCCGCCAAGTGTAGAGCCGTGTCTTCTTCCTCAGTGACATTGCTTACGCCTATATCTCCGCCTTGAGATACAAGCCATGACAGGAAACGTGTATCACCCCGCGCCGCACACGTAAGAACAGCGTGGTTCAATGCCTCTCTCCAAGCATGACTGTCTGTCTCTTGGAGCCGTCGTAGACCCCAGTAGACCACATTGTTGGCGCCGCCTTTGCAGGCAGCGTCGATGACGTTACGGGGTGAATTTTTCCAGGCTCTTTTCCCATCTTTGATAATGTAGTCCGGGACCTCCCTAAGGGCTACGGCAAGTTTTTTCGTTATCTCGGTCTTCGCAACAGGTGGCTCTTTTGCTTCTATATCTGTTTTGGGGATTGCTGCCGCCGGGGTTGCCACTGGTGTTGCCACCGGTGTTGCTGCTACGGTTGCTAGGGGAGCTGCCGCCTTGGTGTTTGTTGCAGGGACATCTTCTAGCCTTGTGTTTATTTCTATGGGGGCTTTGGCTTCGGGCAGCTGCTTCTTCTTCTTCTTGAAACGGAGCCGCTCGAGAAACCTCTTCGTCTTCCCCATGAGCCTTGGTGTTGGGTATAATTCGCGTACGTAGGTGGCGGATCTAAAATTCCGCTGTGCAGATCGAGGCGAAGAGGCGATGATTGATGGAGAGGGGAGAAGCGTCATCTGTCTCCAGCATCTTGTCCCATCTCTTCTCTTCCCTCATCTGCCTCGACATGCAAGGATGCCTCTGCGAGTCTCAACACGTAAGACGGGAAAATAATTATGCCGCGCGCGGCTGCTTGATTGGAACAGAGAGCTTTCCAATCCTCTCATGTTGAGTAATCCAGTAATGATTCTATAATCCTATTGCTGCATGAGCTTCGTTATCGGGGTCATTATCTCGAATGTCCACAGCTGTGACCGGTGTGTACTCTGCCATCAAGTTTGCATGACGGTTCGTATAAATCTAGTGCAAGCACGCCAAACTCGACCCCGCAACCAATGGAGGCGAGGGAGTCTTGCGAATTCTTTGATAGGATGACGCTCAGAAGACAGGCATTTTCCTCGCCGCCCCGCCTTAAACCTGAGACGTGACCCGATGTTGTTCCGCAACGTCTCGGTTATCCTCATTGTTCCGAAAATAGAATCGAACCAACTGTGGCTCGCTTGATCCGTGACTGGGCATAGAGAACCTGGAGGAGTGGGACTCTCACATTCAAGATATGCCGATCCCCCCTCGAGAGCTTGCCGGACGCAATTATCTTGCAGAGGCCTAGGAATAGGGAAGCGGACACCGAAGAATATTAAGAGACTTCTTCCTTAACAAGTGCGTTCCGATTGACCGGTGGCCACAGCGGTGACAAGGTAGCCCAGGGTCTTGCCTCATCAAACCAATAATAACAGGGATACAGACGGAGGGTTACTTATTACTTTTCGCAACCCGAAATTAGAACCTCGAAATCGGGATGCTTCTGTCGAGCAGTATGGCGAGAAAACCAGTACATATATGCCACTACGCATATAAACCGTCCATTTGCTATCGGCATAGTCCAACATCAGTTCGCTAAGAGCCAGTCGCAGACGAGCAAGGCCTCGACCCAGACTCGTTTCAGACATGGATAATTATCAACTGCTTCGGCGCTCGGTGTCTGGGAGCCGACATAGTCAGGACCACCTTTGAGGCTATGGACACCGTGCCATGGAGGCTCGCTATACCATGGGTAGAAGACCATGCGCGCGGAACGCTAGGAACTCTGGCGAAGTAGGTTCGAAGAACTTACGAAAGAGGAATCCGGCCTCCGCGTGGGAGAGAAAGTCAGACAGGTAGCACTGGAAGCAGTGCGGGCCATGGTTTGGACGGGGGAACAATGGAGCTGAAACGACGTAGCGAGAACTACTTGAGCCATGATAGCAGCAACCGACAGTGGCAAATTTGACTAGCATTTGCCGCCCCAGTCTCTTGAATAAATCGTATTGATGATTCATCCTCCTGATGGTCCCCAGTCAATGTTTTGGAGTTGTAAGACTTTATGAATAAACTTCATACTTTGAGAATATTTTCAGATGAAGCAGTGAACGATCGGCTGCTGTTGCTGGTAAAGGGAGCTTCCGATATCTATCGCCTTCAGGATGATGTGAGGGAACTCTTCAATGACCACTGCATTCTCAAAAATGTCTATAGTGCCATTGTATTATATATGGGTGGAATTGAAACAAGTAGCGGAGATTAGATGACAACTGGGACAAACCAACCCTCTTCATCGTATACTGTACATGAGCCGAGCCAAGACACAAGCTGAGCACACGAGGCTCAGATACACAGCAGCGACGGCGTCTCGTCCGGGATCTTCTCAACAATGGTTTTCAGTAGAGAATAACCCGAGCGAATACAAAGGGACTTCCTCTGCTGAGAGCCCCAAATCACCACCGACGACCTCAACGTCTCCAAAATAGTCTGTCGAGGTGGAATCGCACCATCCAGAGCGTCCGCCGCCGCTGAGAGAGGCGCGTCCTCCCTCAGCACATGTATAGAAGCCGTCAAAGCCGCCGCGAAAAAGTCCAGCATAAAAGCCCTTCCGACCTCGAAGAGGCCGGCATCACCCCCTTCCAACATGCCGTGTTGGTGTACTAAAAGCGCTAGGCTGCATTCGAGGGAGGACCAGTACGATATCGGATAGTCGAAGGGGGATTCGGGGAGGTGGGCGAATTTGCGATGGAGGACGAGGAGGACGCGGCGGAAGAAAATCTCGAGGGCGGTTCGACGTAGGCCGGTCTCTGTGTTGACGACGGTGGTCATGAGCTGTCTGACTATGGTGTTGTATTGGACGGCTTCTTCGTATGTCAGATTAGAGGATTTCGAGTTGACTTTGTCTTCGACTTCCATGATGAGGGGGAAAGTGTTGTATAGTGGATCGTCGTAGTGGGAAACATGATTTCCGAGTAGATTCGGGTCAGGTAGAGGGTTACAAGAAACCATTTCGTCTTTTTGAAGGAGTGACGACATGCCGGTGAGAATGGCTATTTCAACATCAATATAGACAATCGTCGTCCATAGTTTTCTACGTGCGTGCCAGTCAGCCCAGCCGACTTCATCATCTTCGGAACAGTCGCAAGAAGTATGATGCAGTCCTAGCATTACGGCGAGCCGTATCATCAACCCGGCTAAGGACCACGAAGCATCAATGGCCCAGCAGGTGGCGTTTGCAACCCGCTTCGTTATGACCATCAAGCATAAGGTTCGGAGGGTGGCGAGGGAGGGCCGAAACATGAACGGTGTTTTCATCAGGCATGCCTCGGCGGCATGGTAGAATTCAATACTGTTAGCTTGGGTCCCCGTCGTGGCGGAGCAACCAAGGCCTAGCACGGTTAGGTATTGTGCAAGCTTTACCAAATCCTCCACAGACGAAGGCGGTGATGATATATCAAAGGCTACAACTCCATGTCCTGGGGTATCAGGGTCGAATATAGGATGAAGAGGTTCGAAAATTCGAAAGTAGTCGTCGACATATGTTTGAGCAGAGGAGCTGCAATTAGATAGGAGATCCATTACGGACCTAAGTGATGCGTATTTTACCGCACCAGGACTTCCAAATGGATAGTTGACTGGAATGATCAGCTCAAGGTCACACGTTGTGTGGTTGAGCTTTTCCCATTGAGTCTGAGCGTAGGTGTGGAAATCTATTGAGGTAAGTGCCTTGATCTGACGTGGTCATATCCATCGTTAGCCTCCAGTATTGGCTCTCTTCTCTCCCTCAATGGATCAATCGAAAAGCGACAGTAGAAGAAAAGAGGAAGGATAAGAAAAAGAAGAGCAAGTATTGTTGCCGAAGAAAATACTTACCCGATGCATTAATATCCTCCAGTGGCTGGATCCCCGGTGCCTCGAATTGAAGGTCTCAAAAACAGTATTAAAATCCTCGGGTTCAGGACTTTCAATTTCTCTTTCGTTGGCATTCTCTGCATTTGCGGAACGATGCATGTACGAACAGTCATCTGCCACTCCGCTGTTCTGGCAGCGCGTGCATGGCAGCTTCTTGTCGCATTTGACTTTCATCCGATGACACCGCGAGCAGGAGAACCGCACGCGATTCCGCCGACGGATCTCTCTGACTTCGGCGCCAGTTGCTGGCGCAATGATGCTGCAGATAATAGAATCGCCATTGATGAAATCGCTCGCGACCGGCGACTCAAGTACTCCATCGGTCCAGGTGTCGAGACATGCCAGGTCAAAGGGGGTAGAGGGACTCGAAGGCGTAGAGCTCGATCTCCCGGAGCTGAAGCTGGCGGTGCTTGTTTCACCAAAAGAGCACGGGAATCCCGTCTGGCGGCACTTGGAGCAACATGGCCGCACCCGATCACAGCGTCTCTTCAGCTTTCGGCATCGCTCACATGCAGTCACCCTACGCGGGTAAGGCATGGCTTCATAATTTGCCAAGTAACGCTGGTTAAGTAGTGTGGGAATGATCTCTGTGCAGGGGTTCAAAGAAGCAACGTCCTGGACCAGCGCGTGATGGCGTGAGGGGCTGAAATACAATAGGCCGAAAACAAAGAACGACAAACACTCTAGAAATGATGCCCAGACCCGGTGATAATCGGCCGCGGACAGGAAAATGTTTATTATGCTCTCGGAACGGTTCACAGGGCCGATGACCGGCAGGTTGATGATGAAAACGTGGTCGTCTTCTGCGAGAAAGAGCGGCCGACATTTGGACCGACTATCACCGATTCCGCTCCGCCTTTTCGCGTGATCTGCCTAGACCAATTTCGGTTAGCGGTCACTGCGATTCGTCAAGGCTGCCTTAAAAGTGGACATCATCCCTGTCTTTCTTCTTCAGCTCGGGTATATGTGGCTCTATCGGGTTCAATCGCGAGACAAGATCTTATCAATCTCTCCCTCGGCATACACTATCAGCCCTATTCGGCCGGGTCATCCGGGTCGATTGTATGCCGTCGGCCGGTACAAATCATGGGGTTGGAAAGCTTGGATTAGCCCGATCGTCGGCGAAAGCGTGCCTCCCACATCTATTCAAATGACGTCACTTCTAATTAATGATGAGCGACGAGAGGCCCTCATGTTCTTTTACGCCAGACAGATATGGTCAGCATATATTGAAAAATTCCTCATCGAGTTCCTTAATAGCCTCGGAGGTCGGCGGCTCGTAATGTGGTCAAAATGATTCTTAGATTCGGAGTTCCCTCATCTTTGGGAGAGTGTTGATCCGGGGTCATCACTTTTTCCTCCGTTGTTGAGAATCTATGTAAACCTGCGACTAGTATCCCAAGATGTCCTCCGCAAATTTTAATTCTAGATATTCCAACAGAAAGACATCCCTTCGAAAGCGGATTCGAGGACGGTGAGAAGAGGGATCATCCGTTTCTGCTTGCTTTTTTTAATGGACTCGACCGCAAAGAACGATGACCCGCATTGCGGATCGTAGACACACAGCCATACCAAGATAGCGACGCCCGTTTCAATGATCATGGCGCTGTTTGAGTGGAGTTTTGTTTGGAAGGGCTCGTGGAGGATTAGATACCATCCGTACAACGAGATGTGATGTCCTTCATGCTGGGACAAGTGGGCAGATTTGGGTCAAGCTCAGGAAAGCTCAGGTAAGAATTATTATCTCAAGATACTCCCCCTAAGAACTGTCCTGTCTTTGTGTTGCCATTTGTTGTATGTGAAAGTGGAGGGGGGAAGCTGGGAGTTCTCCTGTAAGAGTATGCTAGCTTGGTGAAACCCTCACAGGTGAATGTAGATCTCGTACCGAAACTACACGGCGTTGAGCGTAATTACCGGTGCAGCGAGAACGACCCGGAAAGAGAAAACACAGAGAAAACACAGAGAAAACACAGAGAAAACACAAGCCAGGAGAAAGAGAGAGCTCAGCCGACGAGGTCCACGTTGGAGTGACGAGTCTGTTGACGGGCGCTCGTGTTGATGTGTAGGTTTAGACACCGCAATTAAGGTGTGAAATCGTAATTGTACGAGGTGTAGGTAGCAAAGGGAGTAAGGAATTTGATTGAATACGATCATGCTATAATAAATTCGTGTCTTCCCTCTTGCTAGAGTATCTAATATGATCAATTGAACCCATCCTGAGATGGTCGGCCTGGAGGGAAGGAGCCCCCAACGCACCTTCCTCAAGACCTAGGTACCAGCACATGTGATAACTTTATATACGATCCCACGGCAAGAGCTTCTAACCGAGTAGCTTAAGCAGTGGTGACACTCCAACCAATGGCCAAGTGGTCATTGAAGCGCTCAGAATGTTAGAAAATTGCAATTTTCGTAGCTCGCGGTGAGCAACCGGGATTCAATCCCGGGAGCGCGCCGCGAGCGAGCTTTTTGTATTTATATTTTTATCTTTATTTTTTTTCTCTTGGAACCATCTCAAACGAAATATATATATATTAAATATGAACCGATTTTCTTTTATTTTCTTTTATTTTCTTATTCTTCTTATCTCGACAAACTCTCCGAAAAGAATACTATTCATTTGACCATGCCCTGTATATAGAAATATATCTACTAAAAACATTGCCATCAACAGGACTACGAGAAACTAGTCCTTTTGAATCCGAGGCCACTTTACATTGATAACGAGGATGTAGTCCTACCAAAGGAACCTCCCAGGCTTGTTTCCGCAAACACTGCCATACCTCGCGCTAGAAGAGCCTGTTGGCTGGCGAGATGATATGATTTGTATCTATAGTATTAAATTTAGGTTTGGAGTAGGCCGCGGGTATAATATAAGCGATGTGGTCCTCGAACAGCCTCAGTGAGAGATGTCAGCTTAGCTTAAGGACGGCGAGAGATGTCCACTGTTTCTGTCACGGCCGCGAAGACCAGATGTTTCATTTTCCTCCATACTTCTAACATCCGGGTGGCCACCGTGTTTCACGCCTCACTACCAAACCCCGGGGGCTGGATCATCGCCAAGGTCACCTCGTTCCATTTACCTTCTGCCTCTCTCGCCAAGTGTGTACGTTACACCTGGGCACATCAAAAACCGCGAGACTCGCTGAGCTGAGACAGAATGAAGCTGCTCGCCCCATACGTTGTTTCTCCGGTGACGCGAAACCTTGAAGTGCCTTACCACGCTAGTTAAAGTTGCACGAATTGAGTACGCCAGAGAGCCGCATCTGCAATTTCCTATGCGATACGAGCGATATCCGAACAGCGCATGCCTGTTTGGGGTAATGTCCTCTCCAGCCACTTGGAAGCAAGCTTCTTTGAAAAGGTGTCAGGGAAAGACGGCGGTGGGTCGGCCCGCGCCAATTGGCAGGAGGTACTCGGTTCCAGAGACCCTGGAGAGGTATGAGAATTTGAGATTACTGCCGAAACTTTTTGGTTTGTGACAGCCAAATATGGCTTAAACGAGGGCACCATTTGTTTCCACCGTTGGCAAACGAAGACTTGGAACATGTCTTTTCCTACGTTCTTAATGAGGTTCAGAGCTTCAAAAAGGATCACCCGGAGGACCTCAGGTTCTGCGAGGACAATATGGCGGCATTCTTTCGGGAACGCTTTGTCTGAATTATGGGCAGGTCCAACCAGAGAATTAAGGTTCCCCAAGTGCTTTTCCAGCGGACAAGCAATGATTCCTCAGTGTCACCCAAGAGCACGCTAGGTGGATTTGGGAAACCACCGCAGCGGTTTAAGCTTAAAATATGCCCGTTTATGCCCAAGGATTTCTGTTTCGGGGCAACCGGGCGGTGACCGATGAGGTTTTCTGTTCAGGACTGTGATGTGTCATAAAATAAACAGTCTAATCCTTCCCGACCGGAAGAATACGACTTGGTGGAGGGATTTATGGGACGAAGATATAGACTAGTCTTTTGGGTATTTTCATAAGTGTACTAGGGGCCAGATAATTCATCGTCAGAGAACTACTCCGGATGGCAAATTCAATGTCTCCGCATTCCCTACGGAGTAATTCCGTTTTCTCAATCTGGTTCTTATGTAGTCGGTCAGATTTCAGGGTTATTGAGGCCATCACCGCGTTGCCTTCTATGCTTAGAGCCCATCGTCATATGCCTTCTTTAGCGATGCCAAATAAAGGCTGCCGTAAGGACTAGAATCAACAACCATGATGAGGAATACTCCGGCTCCATCCTCGAAGAGAACCACCCAGGTCCATTCCTCGGGAGCAAGGCGACTTAACACCAAGTACGGGATGGGGCGGGATTTAATTTACTGCCTGAATTTCAGCTCAGCAGTTTCCATTTCGGTGTATCTGTCCTTCACGCGCTCGCCAGCTCCATCATGGTGATGCCAGTCTCCGCGGCCCGGATGGAATTACAACAGGGCAAACAACATTTGGGTCTACTCGACATCCGGCGGTATATGAGCTGTCCGAAGCCAGTGAGTATCTCAGGTACACATGCTTTCCCTCGGATTAATGTCACTGGGGCTTTGGATGTGGAGGTGCGGACACGTTGGCAGAGATGATGACCACAATACATGGGTTGAGATGCAGGGCGTCTCGTCAAAGACAAATGTGCAGGAGGGAAAAGTTGTGTTGTCGTGAACTTGAAGAAGGACGTAAAAGGAGTTTAGAACGTGAAAATTGCAAGGTTTAAAGTAGTTGGGAAGATGATTTTATTGGATCGTAGATCGTAGTCTCGAAGAATCGGATATCCCATCCTTAATTTCCCCCAAAACCCAGCCCTGCCCAACCCCCTAAACTCCCCGGCCCCTTTACACGACAAGGAAAATCTTGATCTGAGAACGTGGTTTTTGGCAATGTCATTGACGCTTGAGCCTCGAATTGGACATCACTACCGAGGTAGTCAGGACAATGATCGACGATACTGGGGTAGTTAATGCCTCGTGGCCAAGGAGCCATTGGACGAAAGGTGTTTACTAACCAAAGGGGAATTGCGGTCAGCAACAAGCTCGCCGAAAATGCCCCTAGCCCCTAATCCAGACAACTAAGAAAGACATCAAATGATCCATGGACTCGGATGGGATCGACGCCACCGGCAGTGGATCCATGTTAGCGGGTCGATCTGCGGCCTTGGTGGGTGTTGGCACGGGCACTAAACCAGGACTGATTGACAGGGAATTTGCCGGATGCGGAGAGTTTGCCATGAGGATTCGGCCTTTGGAATAGTTCGCGGCGTTGATCAATATTTCATACCAAAATTACAACGGGGCAGGAGATGAAGTAGCGTCTAGGCCATGATCGTTTGGCCGCAATAACGCCTATCGTCAGGCTGGAGTCCACAGGCAAATGGATGACCGGAAGAGATGTATAAAAGGACTGTCCTCCCGCGGTTGAAGTGGCATGATTTTGTTTTACATCCGCACTCACACATCATTCGCTCTCGTCGCTCATTTCGCAACCAACTACTTCACATTCTTTAATTCTGCTTTTTAATACAACTACTTGCTTTTAATATCATCCACCTCTCCATACCTAATACCGACACAATGAAGTTCTCCGGACTCCTCGCTGCTGCGGCTTTCGCCTTCACTGCTTATGCCTCGGTCATCCCTGCCCAGGCTCCTCCTGCTGTTGCCGATGTTGGCCACTGCCTTGACTGCACCGTCTCCGCGGTCTTGACCACTGTCACCGACCTCAAGGCCACCGTCGACAAGGAGTTGGTCTCCATCAGTATGCGCCTCCACTCTCAACATCCGTTGCCAGCCCTTTGAGACCCATCTTGTACTAATCCATCCATTGCAGCCGCCCTCGTTGGCGCCGGCGACCTCACCGTCGACGTTGTTGCTGAGGTCAAGGCCAAGATCGTCTCCCTCACCGCCGAGGTTGAGGTTGTCGTCAACACCGTCCTTCCTCTCGTTACCGGGATCGATGTTGCTCTTGCTGTCGGCGATCTCCAGGTCCTCCTCAACCTTGTCGTCGAAGTCACTGCCCTCGTTTCCGGACTTGAAAAGACCCTCGCTGGCCTCGTCGTCTCCCTCGGTGATGGTATGTCTTAAGAACCCCACCTCATAATGAGAGACACTGCTAATAGTACATCTAGATGTCGCCACCCTCACTGTCGACCTCGGCCACATCCTCTACGCCGTCAACTGCCTCCTCACTGCCATCCTCAACCTCGTCTTCAGCATCGTTGGCTCCGTCACCGAGTGCGTTCCGCTCGTTGGTGAGCTCCTCCAGGCTGCCAACGGCCTCCTCGTTATTGTCAACGGCCTCCTCACCGGCACCCTTGCCCAGATCTTGGTTGTCGTCCACTTGTAAGGGGGTGGATACGTGGTCGAATTGAATTGAGGGCTCGGGAAGCTTCTTTGTATAATATTAGTGTCGAATGGATTGTCGCGGATGACCAATGCCAAGGCAAACCACCAAATCGCGCCGTGGCGTGGCCTGATGCAACCTGGCAGACAAGCTTTAGCAAGTTGTAATAATAATTCATGCATATCCCAAGACCAATCCTCATGATTGAGTGTGTCGAGAATCGCCCAGACTAAAGGTGCTTCGTGAATTTCCTGCCGCTGCCTCCACCCATTTTCATTGTTAAATCGGACGCAGTTGACGTGCACGTCTTGGAAAGCCAAAATAAACCGCGAAAGACCGAAAAGATTAGCCTCCCGACCGCATGATCTCATTCTCATATAATACATTCAATGTGACACAGGGCGCAAGGTCGCCTCCATCTCGCTTCTCCATTTGCTCCACAGGTCCCTTAACGGCCGTGGTCCCGTCTTCCAAAGCTTTTCATGTAAACTGACAACTCCATTCTCCACGTCTCGTGATGACGGCCAAGTCGAAGACCACTTCCAATCTAATTCTTTCCACGGCATCGGCCCAGGTTTCGCACTTTCGGGACACTCGGACGAGGCTTGCTTCGCCTTCTGGCTGACGTCGCATCGCCGAAAAGCGTAGTTTAGAAGACTTTGCTCCATCGTGTGAGGGTCGAATCGGCGGTAATGACCCATGACACTAAGGAGATATTCGAAAATTTCTTGTGACGGGGCTGCGAGCCAAAATCCGGCGCTAAACGACCCGGTTGTCTTGGCCGGATCGGGCGGAACAGGGTGGTCCCGCTCGCCGGTGAATTGGTGATCCGAGGATGCCATGAAGACGTATTCGGCAGGCAAATCAGCTTCGTCGCCCTTTCTATACGTGAAATTCGTCTGCGGAGGATTTCTACTCGCGTCGGAGTTGAAAATGTCGTCCAGCGGCGAAAGCAGCAGGGTATCGGCGTCAAGGAAGAGGACGCGCGAGTACTGAGTCCATTGCAGTAAGCGCAGCTTGGTGAACTGGTCTTTCCACCGGGTTACCCCTGTCCTGATCCACCACCTAAGAGGCAGATCCTCTATCTCGACGACTTTTGCGCCATCGACCTGGAGCTGTTCCCGTTTCCAGGGATCCACCTCGCTAGTAACTGCCACGATGAAGTCGATTTTCTCCTTGTTCTCGTCCCGGAGCCGCGTCTGTTGGGCGTGAAGTAGTTGGTAGGTTAATATGCGACAGGCAACGAAGTAGTCGTCCTCTTGCCGCTGTGAAGTGTCGCTGCCGAGGAAGGTTACGATGGCAAAGCGAGAGGTGTGGTCTAGTGAGGAAAGGCGACCATGGTCTGGGCTGTATGGGCGCTGGGAGGGATTTAGGTAGATGTACAGCCCTGACACGGCCACCAAGAGGACGACGAAAATGCGCAAATAGCGCACTGCTGGGCGAGCACCCATGTAGGCGTCAGGAGGGTATTAAGGAAAGCGAGCAGAGGAAGCGAGAGGACTAGAGTTGCTGAAACGTGAGGTTGAAAGAAGGACAAAACGACCAACGTCGAGAGTTGTACAGTGCATGTGTCACGTATCAGTTGTTCATCTCTAAAATCTCAGGCATTATTTATGACCAAGCCTTTATGCTGTCGGATTGAATTTGTTTCCAAGAGAAATGCTACCTTGTACAACATTAAGGGGTCTACATACTTCGTATCTTGTGGCGCATTACCCCTTTTCAATCAAAGAAGGATTGAGAAGCAGGGTATTACGTAAGACCACATTGAACTTGGCGGATTTGAGAAAAGCAATGGGCACGTCTGTATTTTTCTTCATTTGAGTTTGAAAACAGTGGAAACATGGGGAGAAGGAACCGGTTTGATCCGGGACAATATCGGAATTCGGTCTGGCCTTTAATCCGTCCCACATTCGACGGATACAAGGGAGAATTGGAAGTGAAGCCAAGCTGGAAGAAGGTGGTGAATTTTCATCAGTTCATGGATATTCGACAAGGTGGATCATTGTCACTGTGAGTGAAGCATACGAAGAAGAACCTGGCCGCGGCAGATCAAGTCTATTGGATTGAGGGCACTTGCTGCAAGAATGGAAACGGTGTCTCTGGCCACTCCTACGTCGACAACCGAGACTACAGTGTCTGGCTGGGCTATGGAAACTGCGGTCACTCCTCCAGTTCGCGCCCTTCGTCCTATCCGTACCCGGGTGGCAGTCCCAATGGCCTCTGCTATTCATAGGCCGAATCAAACCTGCCGGATTTTGCCTTCCCTGAATTGTTTCTTTGATTTTTCCGTTCTATTTTCATATTCCAGTTTCCACCAATTTGCCAATGAGTCAGGGGAACTGCATATAGGGTCAATCTTACTATTGATGCTGCCATATCTCTATCATCATGGCCGGTATACAGCTAAACAACGAATGGAGAGGAATGCTGAAATTCGTAAGAGATTACTGCGCAGAAACTCATCGGCCTTTTTCTTAATCTTTGTGAAATACTTCAGCAAATAGAAGCCCCTATGCTTCCTCATCGTTTGATCTTTATTGTTATTACTTAGTATTGAGAAGTCAGCTTGACGTAAGTTGGCAACTGTCTGAGATGAGCATTAATGAAGGTAATAGGGCCAAGGGGCGACGGAGCGGCAGCAGTTGCAGTGGTAAGCGGAAGACAAGGTAGCAGGAAATATTTCCAGAAGTTGGAAAAGGCTTCGAGTGAGTGGCGGAATCATTGTACTAGCGATTCAAGAGCGTTCTGACTGAGACGGGGAGGGTGGAATGGTGGCTGGCCAACCAGACCGTCGCTAACGTTGGATGTCAATTCCGGACAGGAAGGAAGATCAACAAAACATTACACCCGCCATCAGATAATACTAAGAGTTTTCCTTTAGGTGTATCAGGAGATGTCTGTTCCCCACGTGAGGAACAGTGTTTCACGACGCCATTCGACGGCCTCGTAAGAGGCCGAGGCCCTTGACGGTTGTCCACCTGTTTTGTTACCCTGTTGTCAGGTGTGCTTTCTATTCAGGTATGCCTCTACCGGTCCCACTCACGCAGGCATGGCTTGCCAGTTTCTGTATCCAAGCTGAGCACACTGGCTACCAACGTTGATGCAATCTTCTCCTTCGTCGTGTAACGTGTGCCAGCGGGGTCAGAGATACGAAGAACGGGGCTCTAAAGAATACTTAAAGAATCTCGGTAGCCTAATCTAGCTTCCGCCAACCAACATGTACGAAGTACTGATATAGCACCCCTACCCCAGGCGGAACTGAGTTTTCGTCTTTCGGTAGCCAGACTTCCTCCTTGCATTGGGGATGGAGGCAGGCATTTCGGGTCCTGTTTCTAACTTGTAGGGTTGTATGCGTGGGGTGTGGGATGGTGGCCCTCACCTTGGCTATTTCCCACATTGGTGCGGCTTGGGGTCTCCGGCGCAGCCCATGTATGTATGCGACATGTCGAGTCCATCCGGGTAGTTCTTGATTCTGGACGGATGTCCGCTTGCTGGTCAGGGCGTTCCATATGCATCGATGCGATATTCTGCCAAGTTTGAAGAATTATATTTGAAGAAATATTACACAATTACTCAAGCAAGTACCACCCACCCTATGTCTTGACTATTGCTTTCTCCTTGCCTGACTCATCTTGACTAACTTCGTCTTCTCCTTCAATCACGAGGGTCTCCTCTGTAGCACGCGCCTCGCCGTCCTCACCAAGGCCCCATTCTTGGACTTGCGGATGCGTCTTCACGTAATAACGCAGTGCCAAAATGGCGAGAATACTGCCGACGGCGAAAGCAGCGGAGAGCGGGAAACCGATAGGGTAGCGCGGGGAGTCGCTTACTCGCCAGGCGCGCAAGGGTATCGTCGCGTGGCCCGTGTAAACGAGGCAGACGGCAAGGGCCACGAGCACACCGCGGACCTCGGGCTCCTTGCGGAGGATATCGCCAAGCCACGCGACGAGCGTATATCCCCAGG
This sequence comes from Scedosporium boydii, assembly GCA_002221725.1. Lineage (NCBI taxonomy): Eukaryota > Fungi > Ascomycota > Sordariomycetes > Microascales > Microascaceae > Scedosporium > Scedosporium boydii. The sequence continues at coordinate 2,451 of NJFT01000377.1, read as the reverse complement.
CTGCAGTCGAGAACAAGAGGAAGTAGAAGGCCATAATAACCTTCCAGTCCGAGGGCCAGGCAGACAAGACGGCGGTTGCAAGCAGCTGGACCAATGCTGCGCCGATGGAAACTTGCCAACGCCAAGCCTTCCAGTCGCTCAGGGCGTTAAGTCCCAGATTACAGACCATGCTGATCGCGTATCCTCCGAGAGGGATGAGATTCACGGTATACACCGAATAGCGGGGCGTCCCATCCGACAACTTCAAACCCTTGAGGAAGAGCAGGAAGTACGAGTTTGCGCGCTGGCTCCAGGCAAACTGCAGGTACGCGAGGAGGAACAGCCACGTAATAGGCGTCTTGACCAGGAGTTTTAATTTCTTGCCAAGGGTCTTAACCTTGATTATTTCCTGCGTCGTCGTCCCGCAGTCGGCCATTCGCTTTCGCGCCAGCTCCCTCTCTTCGAGCGTCAAGTAGATGGCCCGCGTGTTGGCGGGCGAGTCAGGGATGACAACTAGTCCGACAAGGCCCCAGGTGATGGTGATGGTCCCGGAGACGATGAACAGCCACTGCCAGCCAGGCTTTCCCAGGACGCCGTTAAGGTTATTGTATAGCGCAGCTTGGAGGATGCCGAGGAACATGTTTCCAGCGACACCACTAATTCCGAAGAATGCAAGGCGCTTTCCGAGTTCTTCGGGTTTATACCTGTTATAGATTGGCGGCGCACGTTAGTATTCCGCGTATGAACGTCGTAAACTTCCCTTTTCTGTGGAAGGAGAAATGATCCTGAGAGTTGACAAACCAATTGAAAATGAGGTTCGCGATGCCGGGCCACGACGACGACTCAAAAACCCCGAGGAAGAACCGCAGGATGAAGACGGTCTTTGCGTTCTTTGCCTTGTATGTGAAGAGCGTGAATACGCCCCAGATGACCTCACACCACGGTAGAAAGAGAGACGGACGGATCTTGGTCTGGAATAGCATGGCGGGAACGATGAATATCGCGTAACCAATGGAAAAGTACGTGTTGAACTCTACGAGCTCATTGCCATAGAGGCTGAGGTCCTCTTTCATGCCGGAGACAAATGCGGCGGTGGTGGCAGACTGGTCCATGTCCTACAAGTATGATGTTAGTAGGGGAGTGTGTCTCCAAGATAGGTGTTTCGAATACTTGCCTTGAAAAGGCCAGCAATAAAGGCCCAGATCAGCAGAAGAAGGTCCAGCTTTAAGAGCATGACATGGGACGGGTCCTTGAAGTATGGGTGCACTTTCGCAAGCCATGAATTCGATTCGGCGATTGTAGTCGCCGGGGAACTTTTGGCGGACGTTTCGACGACATCCTTGGAGGCCGAGCCTCTCGGTTCGCGTTCCAGCGATGGCATGTCTTTGCAATTTATTTGCTACTACCCTCACCAAAGTCGAAGAGAAGGAATCCGACTTGGATTTGAACAGGTTCACGGCCAGAAAGCCAGTCTGGAAATGCCCTCCATGTTATATTGACCTTTCCATGAGCTCGGACGTCCTTGGAAGCAGAGCTTTCTGCCTCTATTACAGGGCTCGAATAACGAGATTGACCCCGTCAATGACTCAATGTCGTATAGGTTGGTGTCTTTTTCTCTCCCTCCCGGCCCGTATGGAGACCTCCCGAAGGAAAGTCGGGCAAAGTCCGACATTTCCAAGGAAATAGGCCACTATTGAAATCTAACATAAAATTCTCTTTTCTCACCTCCGTTTTTAGTATGAATTTTGAGGGGTAACTATTCCATTCTGCGGCCGCCAAGGCCTGTTCTGCGATGTTGTCTTGCATCCCGGAAATGGTGTTATCGGCGGCCTTTCGCGACAAAATTTCCTTTTCTGGTAAATTTTTCGCACGAACCCGACCCCGCTGGTTTTAGCACTCCCTTACGAGGACATTCACGGAAAATGTGTGGAGAGCACGATCAGATCAGATGGCATAAATACTCAAGTAAGACCATCTCGATATCAGTAGATGTCGTTCGACAAGTCAATCAGTCTATCTCGAGCCTGAATACCCTCATCACTTACTGTGCCCGTGAATTTCTAGCACTCAGATACCCTGCATCCCTTGCAACGCTTGCCCCGGAAGGTGACATCGATCTCGCAATGCCGTCTAAGCCGCTCTACCCCGCCTATCTTCCGACGCGCCCCGATGGACCTAGCGTTCCCATCGCAGTGCCGTTCTTCGAGGCTGACGAGCCAGCCCGCCGCGCGAATCCGGCGAAACCGTCCCTGCTCAAGGCCGGGGTGACTGCAATTAATGTCACTCCACGCATCGGGACGGAGATCCGCGGCGTTCAGATAAGTGAGCTATCGAAAGAGGGTCTTGACGAGCTCGCTTTGTTGGCGGCGGAGAGAGGGGTGGTTGTTTTTGTAAGACCTGGCTTTCTTTTCGTTTTCCTTTTTTTTTTTTTTTTTTTTTTTTTTTTTTTTTTTTTTTTTTTTTTTTTTTTCT
>NJFT01000376.1:0-20907 GCA_002221725.1 Scedosporium boydii | reverse complement strand
AATAAAAGAAAGGAAACAAAAAAAAAAAAAAAAAAAAAAAAGAAACTAATTTTTCTCGACCTCTACATTTGGGCCTACTTTTCCAAAAACGACAAGCAGTGGTCGCGATGATGCGGTCACCGGTGAACCCTAATAAGGTTCTCGCCGTCGTGGCGGCCCTCGTCTTCATATGGTTCGTCTACAGGCTCGGTGACGCCCATCTCTACGCCGACGATGAGCCTCCGCCGCCTCAAGAGCCTGGCCCGAGACCGCCGATGAGCTCTCAGTGGAACCACGGCCCGCCAGAAGATCTTCCTGCCAACAATGCGAACGAGACAGTTCTTACCGACATCAGGGTCTACGAGGGTAAGGAAGCGGAGGACTATTGCCAGAGGTACCGCTTCAAGCCGTTCAACCCGGAGCGCGTCCACCAGCGCAAGATCTACGACCTTTTGCTCATCAACACCGAGATCGAGATGCTCGAAGTGCGCATTGGAGAAATGTATCCTTACGTCGACTACTTTATCATCATGGAGGCCGACGTGACCTTCACTGGTAACGCCAAGAAGCTTTATATAGCGGATAACTGGGACATTTACGCCAAGTACCATGACAAGATGATTCGCCGCACCGTGGACTTTTCCGACCTAAAGGAGAATCCCGACGCCTGGGCTCGCGAGGAGTTGTCCCGCAACGCCATGATGACCCAGGTCCTCCCCTTCCTCGAGGGAGATCAGGCCCCCTCGGAGGACGACGTCCTTCTCGTTTCCGACGTCGACGAGATTCCGAAGCCGGCCGTCCTCGAGGCGCTCCGCAACTGCGAGGTCCCGCTGCGCATCACCATCAACAGCGACTTTTATTATTATTCGTTCGAGTGGCTTTCGAGGGAGGAGTGGAAGAGTCCGCAGGCGACGCTTTGGCGCGGGAAGGAGACGGTCCCACCTAATGAACTAAGGATCGACGCTGACGACTACTACTTCAAGCATGGCGCCTGGCATTGCAGCTATTGCTTCAGTACTATGGAAGAGACGGTTGGCAAGGTGAATAGCTTTTCGCATCAGGAGTTGAATAAGCCTGAGTTCAAGGATCCGAAGAAGATTCTTCAGAGGGTGCGGTTTGGGAAGGACTTGTAAGTTGTATCCCCATCCTCACTCTTACCCGCTCCCTTTTCCTCCTCTTTCACCTTTGTCATATTGACTGGTTTTTATAGCTTTGATCGCAAAAACAACATCTTCGACTATGTCGCGCCCAACCACAACATCCCCACCTTCCTCAAGCACAACTCGGACAGGTTTGGGTTCATGTTGGATAGGACACCGCCGAACGCCAACTTCAGGGACCTTCCCCTCGATGGAAACTTGTAATAGCACAGCGGTTTAAACGAACGACGTGGCCCGAATCTTTTATTCCCCTTTTTCGCATTATTTCAACTTTTTACCAATACTCTGCCCCCATTCGCTTCTTCTTCTTCCTCTGGGCTTTGGATAAAACAAAAGACTGTAATGGCACATGACTGGGCAAGAATATAATGTAGTATAGAGTGGGTTCTGAGTCCTTAGACTTGCGCATGGCGCGTGGTGATGGGAGAACGAGGCGTTTGCGGCTTTTCTTGTTTCTCTTTCTCTTTCTTGGTTTCGATGATTGTTGGCGATTAAAATGGGAAGGCGTCATATGGACCCTAATAAACAAAGGCTTGCGCTCGGTCTTGTGGTCTTGTGCTAGCACGGAAAACGTGGCAGTTCGGAGTCGGAGGATCATCATACTAGACTGGGTACTGTCAACGAGTAATTTAGGATCTGTCTCTGACATTATTCTCCGAGTATACCGTCCTCAGCATATCCTATTGACTCTTCGCGTTCTCATCGGAGGGCGTCCTAGGGTAATCTCAGTTCTGGGGCTTCAGATTACCGTGCGGTTGCTCCCTTCTTGTACAAAGGTATCCCGTGAGCTTAATTTATATGAAATCCATTTAGACCCCAAGTGTGTTTGTGCGTGTGTGTCTGTGTGCGTGTGTGCCTGAGCAAGCGCTGGAGATTATGGCGCGCTGGGACTCGGAACACCATGATGGCATTCGAGAATTACACAGAGTAATTGCAAGAGCGGTCTTGCACATTGCATATCAAACAGATACATTTATAGAGGCAAAGTAAGTTTGTTTCTTGATTCACTTCGTATGGTGTATGTATTATTAGTCTTTCGATTTCCCAAGGCAGGACGAGCTGCATCATGCAATTGCGCTCTAAATTACTGACCGCCGAAACGCATCTGTCCTACTCCCCACTCTCCATCATGAAGATCCAACAAGAGGAGATCGTCATACGCATGATTTGACATGAATTATCGGGGCGAAGTGGTGTCAGTTGTTGCCTACGAAGTACAATTGTAGTCCAAGTGAAGTTAACACTGTCGGAAGCCGCCGTTGACATCAATTCCTGCGTTCCTTCCCTGCCTCCCAAGGTGCCTGCCTGCCTGCCTGCCTGCTTGCCTGCTCTTTACCCCGCACCAGCCCATGTCGCGGGGTCACTTGCTGGCGAGAAATGGCAGGAATTACCAGCCATTCCAGGCACGGAGGAAGTAACAATTCGATTGCGGCCTCAGAGCTCGGACTAGTGGGGTGGGGAGACAACTCGAGGCAGGAGCTCCGCAGAGCTTCAAATATCGGCATTTGGAGAAGTCGAACCGTGATGTCTCCAAACCCAGAGTAAATCTTACAAGCACACGCACAACTGCCACAGCGAGACCGGACGAGATAGCTTTCTTTAACTATTGCAAACCGAGGCAATACCCACGTCCAAAGGCAAGGATACACAACTGCCGATTCCCAGCGACAGCGGTGTATCCACAACACTAACACTTTCCGTCCGGACTAACGAAAGAAACGTAAGTAGCTCCAATTTCAAGTGGCAGCGTTTCAAGATTGCCGCTCGGGAATGGCGACCGACGGCATGGGAGAGAGGGCGAGGGCGAGAACAAGACCGAAAAGAGCTCCCATGTTGCTATCAATTGTTGCTTTTTTCGCTTTCAGCTTTCGATGAGCAAGTTGACCCTCGTTAACTACTCTGCTTCTGCCCCTTGGTCGCCGACCTTGCGCTGCGTCTTCCACTAGTTTAGCTGTCAAGACAACCTCTATGTCAAGCCTTTGAAGCCCTCACGGGATCATTATTACTCTGATTTTCTGCAGAAAGAGGGGAATTTACTTTTTATTTTACTGTTTAAATTTTATTGGGCATTTCCAGCTCGTATTGGTATTCTAGAGTTCAATTTCTAGTCGACATGACCTACTCACGATCAGACCAAGCAGTCACTCCTCCCCCGCAAGTTCAGAGTGCGTCCTGCAAGCTCTGTTGCTCTTCAGCTTCCTTCAACATGTCGGCCAAGCACTTCATTAACGACCCCAACCTCCTCGTCAACTCTGCTCTCCGGAGTCTCACTTATACGAATCCTTCTCTCGCCCTCGACCCCGCCAACAAGATCGTCTACCGCCGACCCAGCTATGCTCCCCGCCAGGTCTCCATCGTTTCGGGCGGCGGCGCTGGCCACGAGCCTAGCTTCGCCGCCATGGTAGGCCACGGTATGCTCTCCGCCGCCGTCTCGGGTACCATCTTCGCCTCGCCATCCTCTGAGCAGATTCGTACCGGTGTCCAGTCCCGCGTCGATACCTCGCGTGGTGTGCTCGTTACGGTCATGAACTACACTGGTGATGTGCTAAACTTTGGTGTTGCCGTCGAGAAGGCGAGGGCCGCCGGTATCGACGTGGAGATGGTGGTCGTAGCGGACGATGTCGGCGTCGGCAGGGAGAAGGGAGGAAAGGTGGGAAGGAGGGGCATTGCGGGTACGGTTCTGGTGCACAAGATTTCTGGAGCGCTCGCCGCCCTGGGACGGCCTCTTTCCGAGGTTGCCAAGGTTGCTAGGCTCACCGCCGAGAACCTTGTCAGCGTTGGGGCGAGTCTGGAGCACGTCCACGTTCCCGGGAGGTCGCTCACCGACTCGGCCCAGGAGAAGCTGGCTCTTGGCGAGGTCGAGCTCGGTATGGGCATTCACAATGAACCTGGTTCGGGTCGCGCGAACGTTGACCTCCCCGAGCTCGTGAGTAGGATGCTCGCTCAGCTCCTCGACCCCAACGACAGGGATCGACACTTCCTTCACGTCAACTCGAACGAGGTTGTTCTTCTCGTTAACAACCTCGGAGGCGTGAGCGTTCTGGAATTGGCCGGCATCACCACCGAGGTTGTTGAACAGCTCGAGAAGACGTGGAAGATTCGTCCCGTCCGCATCATTAGCGGTACGTTCATGACCAGCCTGAACGGCCTTGGCTTCAGCATCACCTTGCTGAACGTCGTCAACACCGATATTGGCGGTCCGAGCATGATTGAGCTGCTGGATGCCCCTTGTGAGGCGACGGGCTGGTCGGCCCCGGTCCCCAAGAAGACTTGGGAGGAGAAGAATAAGGCCGAGAGAACAGATACCGTCGATGCGAACAAGCCCATCAAGGAGAGCGGCCTCAAGTGGGATACTCAGACTGCCACTGCCGCGCTAACGAAGGGTCTCGAGAGGGTGATTTCGGCGGAACCGGAGATTACCAAGTACGATACGGTTGTTGGTGATGGTGATTGCGGAATTGGCTTGAAGCGTGGGGCCGAAGGTACATTGCCATCTAAAATCCCTTTCCCTGAAAGTAAAATGGTGGACAAAATTCGCTAATTCGATGTGTAGCCGTCCTGAAGCACATTACCGAAAACCCCTTCACGGGCGATGTAGTTGTCGACGTGGCCAAGATTGTCCCCGTCGTCGAGAGCACCATGGACGGCACCTCCGGCGCGCTCTTCTCCATCTTCCTTAACGCACTTGTCCATTCCCTACGGAGCCAAGGACCGGGGAGAGCCAACCCCGCCGTCTGGGGCTCCACGCTGCAGAAGAGCGCAGACGCGCTAGGCAAATACACACCCGCGCGCCCCGGCGACCGCACCCTCGTTGATGCGCTCAATCCCTTCGTGGACGTGCTAGTCAAGACGGGCGACAAGGACAAGGCGGCTCGTGGCGCGAGGCTCGGCGCTGAGCGCACTAAGGGCATGCTGCCTGCTCTCGGGCGGTCGGTGTATGTTGGTGGTGAAGGCTATAAGCAGGTGCCGGACCCTGGGGCGTGGGGGTTGGCGTGCTTCTTTTCGGGTCTTGCGGGGTCGGACCCGAAGGAGGAGGGATGGGAGGCAGTTTAGAGAGATATATAGAGAGTGTGTGAGTGTCAGTATGGGAAGGGCTTAATTCTGAGGTTAGGATGTAATGGTATAATCCGCATTTGGAGGAGGATTTGGAGGGATATGATATCACCGAGGATGCTGCTGGAGGAATTGTTTTGTTGGTATTGTTCAAGTTTTGTGTTTCTTTGATTACCTCAATCCTTTTGTAGAACTCCTTGCCCTCTCCCTACCACATAACAGAATGATTTTTGGAATACTTTTCTTTTTTGTTGGATGCCCGCCCACCCACCGCAGTGGTCTTCTTCCTATTCCATAGCTAGAGCGCAATGGTGTAACGATCAACCTCCCAAGAATAGACTGAATAACCCCAAAAAACATAAAATCTATCCTTATGACTTGGACCTAGATGCTGCGCCACGGACCTAAAAATCTCGTGCAATTTTCCCACGTTGGTTTCCATTTCTGAGCCTTTGGGTATAACGCGATCGCTTTTTTCTTCTCTCCATTACTGAATCTTCCTCTCGTTTCTAGACGGCACGAAACACATTCCCTCGTTAAACGTTCCCCTTCCGGCCGTCGATTGGAGGTTTGAATAGGGTATTACGAGGGCCTTCCTTTGGTTTCCTGCGCCGGAATGATAGTGCCGAGATTTTGATTCTTTTCAACCTATTCGACTTGTGGATGGTGTGTTGTGGTCGGTTTAACTGAGGAGGACGAGGACGACGCTATCGCCTCGGAGGAACCTGGGAGGAAAAACAGTTAGCCATGTGCCCTATAGCCAACACTCTCCTCCACTGCTCGCAGCCCATCGTCTTCGGCTCCCCGAGATAGAAACGACACATTCTTTCCTTCCCCTCCCTAAATGTCCTCTCTAAACAAGTAGAAATGCCGTTGTGGAAACGAAGTAAAAGGAATCATGAATATGCCAAAAAAGAACAAGCGAACACCCACATCTTGCTAATAAATCGATCCTTATTCACAGGCCTTCCCTTCTTCCCACCCGCCCCTCTAGGCGTCTCCGTCCACATCTCCTTGACGTTCTCGAGCACCATGTTGCAGTGGCGATCGAAGGCCTTGACGCGGGCGAGGAGCTTGCGGTTGTTGCGGATGGAGATGAGGACCTGGGTGTGGGAGCGCACGGCGGTCTGGAGGATGGAGAGGGGGCCGGCGGAGAATTCGTGTTCTTCGAGCTGGGCGATTTCGTATTCCCTATTTTATTGACGTGTGTTAGGAATGTGGGCGACAGTGGGATTTGGGAGGGCTGGGAGTGGAGCGTACGTGAGCTCGTTGCGAGGCTTGGTGAGGAGTTCTCTGAAGCAGAGGGTTAGCATTGTTCTATTAAAGGACTGAGAGGGGTTGTAGGCGTACTGAATCTTGGGATCGGCCATGGTTGCGACAGGTTAGGCGAAGATGGGAAAAATAGAAACGAGAAATGGAATTGCGAAGACGGCGGGCTTGGACTCGTGACGCTGGGTTTGGGTGCCTGTGCTGCCTTCACGTCGCGATTTTGAAGGTCAATCTGGATCTGGAAGGTTTGTGGGCGAGCGATGCGATTGGCTGTAGCTGTGCAAGGTCGCCAAGGCTTGGGGCCTGGCTGAGGTACCTGGGTACATGTGTCAGAACACCCCAAATTTTGGCCTCGCCAGATGAATCCACTGTCAACACCCGTCCAACGCTGGCAAGACCAAGCGACTCCGGCAGAGCTCAATCCGCGGGCTATTCTCGGCTCCTAGAAAATTTCCCCATCAGAGATGAGGAGAGCCGGTCCCCAAGCTTAACGTCGAGAATTGAGTTACATACACCTAAAGAGTGCCTTCGCGCATACAGACTAAACCTCTTTTCCAATTGTGTTCGATCCTTCGTCCCTCCCCCGCTCGACGATTGGCATCGCCCTTTAATACCCGAAATTGCCGAGGCTCAAACGCTTTCATCGATGTGCTCGGCGAGTATCTGACTGCTCTAACCGGGAACCATTGACAGCTTTGGCAACACGAAGGAGAATATATACAACTAGGAGAATTAGGAATATAGAAAGGGATCGACTTGGCCCTCTTTCCCCCCTCCAAACCACAATCACTGGCCTTCCAATGTTCCGGTCAATTGCTTCCAGAGCTGTCTCGACAGCACGTCTATCCACTCAGTATAGTGCTAGCTGTCGCAGCGCCGTTGTAGCTATGCCGTTGAGAGCGAAGCTTGATGAGAGGGCGTTTGCCACGAGGGCTCAGGTATGTCGTACGAGGTTAGGAAGCTCGATTGAGCTTAAACCAAGATGCGACCCAATTTATTTTATTTATTTATTATTTTTCTTCTTGCTCTTCGTTGGTGAATTTTTACTGACCAGAACCTCTCCAATTGATAGTCCGGCCTGGACCTCGCCGCCGAGCTTAAGCCCCTTCCCGAAGACGAGGCCGACGATGTTGTCATCGGCACCAAGTACGGCCTTCGCACGATCGAGCTCAACCGACCCAAAAAGCTCAACTCCCTCAACGCGTCGATGATCCGCAAGATCCTCCCCCGAATGATCGAATGGGAGAAATCCGACATGGCCAACGTGGTCGTCATGAAGGGCGCGGGTCCCAAGGCTCTCTGCGCCGGCGGTGACGTTGCCGCCCTCGCCGAGATGAACCGCACCGAGGGAGGATGGAGAGAATCGGCCAAGTACTTCGCTCTCGAATACAAGCTCGACCACTATATCGCTACCTACCAGAAGCCGTACATTGCCTTCATGGACGGTATTACCATGGGCGGCGGTGTCGGTCTCAGCATCCACGCTCCCTTCCGGATAGCCACGGAGAGGACCGTCTTCGCCATGCCCGAGACCACGATCGGCTTTTTCCCCGACGTCGGCGCCTCCTTCTTCCTCCCCCGAATGAACGGCGCCGTCGGTACCTACCTCGCCCTCACGAGCGACAGGCTCCACGGAGCCAACGTGTTCTACTCGGGCATCGCCACGCACTACCTCCACTCCACCAGCCTCGTCGATCTCGAGAACCGCCTCGGCGAGCTCCGCTTCCGCGACTACGATAACCTCGAGACGCGCCTCCGCCTCATCAACGACACCATCGAGGAATTCGCCAGCGGCGTCCCGCATGACGAGCCCATGCACCTTAGCGGCGAGCTCCGCAAGGCCATCGACCGGTGCTTCAGCCTCAACTCCGTCGAGGAGATCATGAAGGCGCTGGAGCGTGAGGAGGGCGCTACCAAGGAGTGGGCGACGCGGACGCTCGAGACGCTTCATAAGCGCTCGCCTACGGCCGTGCACGTCACGCTCCGCCAGATGCGCGTCGGTGGCAAGTGGAGCATCGCCGAGACCTTTAAGCGCGAACTTGCTATTGCTTCCAAGTTCATGCAGCACCCCGATTTCACGGAGGGCGTGACGGCGTTGCTTGTCGAGAGGAGGGCGCCTACGTGGCAGCCTGCTACGCTCGAGGAGCTCGCGAGCACGGATTCTAACGCCGCGGCCCCGTTCTTCAACTTTGAGGATGTGAAGGAGGAGGATAAGCTGGAGCTCCTGACGGATAGGGATTATAGCGAGTACCCCCATCAGTACCTCGGTGTTCCTGCGGAGAGTGAGGTGGAGGAGGTGGTGTTGGCTGGCGGGAATGCGGGGAGGACGAGGGAAGAGGTGGTTAGTGAGGTTGTTGGGAGGAGGAAGGGGAGGCAGGGGGTTAAGGCTGTTGTGGAGGAGATTTTGGAGAGGAAGACGAGTGTGGATGGACAGGGCAAGGCTAGGTGGATTTCTTAGGGGAAGCTCACCTTCTAGATGGGATGGGATGTGAGTTATGCTATTTTTGACGCAGGAATATTTTTGTATCATCTTTGATCTCCTTAGAATAGACTGGTTTGGGGAAATACCAGACCCAGGGTTGTAAGACAATGAGGATAAAGTAACAGCAGATTTTCGAAAAGGATACAAGATTCGAGAGAAGAACTGTGATGCCTACTTCGCATTGATGCCTACTTGGGTCTTGTCCTTGGCGGAGAATTGCTCGGCGTTGAATCTTCATTGATAGAGACACCAACGTGTGGAGGAAAGGAAGAAGAAAATCTCGCTCATTTATACTATCTCGAGGCCGGATCTGTCACCATGCCATACGTCGATTGATAAATCTCTATCCCATGGGACAAAGCGATGTGGATGTAAGTTCGAACGTATCAGGGCATGTTGACCTTGCTGGTGAACATGGCGTCATGAGCTTCGATGCATTGGAGAGGATGCCGAGGGTAGGGAATGCTCGCGGGTAATACGTCGATCGGGTCCTCATGGGTGTTTAAATGAAACAGTTCATTGTTATCATAACAAAGAAAATAGGCGCCGATGAAAATAAAAATAAACATTGGCGATAACCACGTTTTGATACAATGGATACAATAGAGAATGGATGCCGAAGATGATAAACATTTGATGGAAAACATCATCTCTAATGTTTCTCGTAATACATTGTTTTGATGAAAGGCAGCTCGACAAAGTCAACGTCTGGAGCGTGGTGACGGGCCAATAAAAAACCATCTCTCGGTGTGGGAATAGTCTCAAAAAATTATCGACAGGAGGCTGAAAGGTTAGGAAAATGAGCGATTTACGGGTCTATGATTGGATGAAAGACGTGTTGGACGTGTTGGTGGGATGGACGTGATGGAGGGGTGGGGTGAAAATCAATGATGGAAGAGAGGGGGAGGGGAAGATGGCGAGAGCTTCACTTTCTGGGGACAAGGGAGAGATGGAGAGAGCCTCGGTCTAGCGGTCAAGGACTTGGGAGCCAGATCGTATGTTACGCAAAAAGAAACGCAAAGAGAGAATGGGTATGGCAGCCTAATATGTCTTCGATAAGACGTCAAGCTCTCAAACACTTTCGAGGGGGGAGATGGAGAATGAAAAGGGTCATATCGAGGGGGGATGGAAAGCTTCTTCTTCTCGGAAGTATAAAAAGGCAGCAAGGCCCCCGCGTGCGGCAACGGGCAGCGTCCTCTCTCTCCCAAGGAAATATTTCCCTCCCTCTGCTCTCCCTCGTCTTCATCCTTTCGAGTTCCAGATTGAGAGCACCTCCGGAGGCCCCGGCGGCAGAGCCTTGAGAAGCCCGATTGTTTGAACGAGTTTGGTGCAAGAAGTTGTTTATGGGACGAGACCAAAAGTCCGGCATCAAAATCCCAGGATTCGATTTAAAGCCCCGGACTTGGACTTGGGAGGAGGTACAAAGTACAGAGTTACACGCATGAGCTTCGCCTTTCGCCCGCGTCAGCTGCAAGCTGCAAGTCTCTGGAACCAAATATTGAAGCGACCACTCAACACGCGGGAATATCCACAGCTGGAGATTCAGCCGAGGTTTTGACGACGCGCGCACGTCAACGTCACAGAAATTTGGTGACGCGGGATATTGTCAGGCTCTGACACTTGATTTCCTGGTTCCCCAGATGCCAAGGGCCGTCCACCAAGATCCCGAGATTTGATTTGATCGTCATCGTTCGAGGATCCCCTTGAAAGGTGATAGGTCCTCCGTACCATAGGAAGATAGGCCCTGTCCGCCGCCCTTGCATGCCCTGCAGGCATCGACCGTGTTAATAAGGACCTATCCAATTACAAGCAATTGGTCCGTCGATTATCGACGCAGAAAAGACAGACCGCCGGCCGAGGGGTCCCCATTGTTCAAGGAAGGAGCGGGTCGTTATTTGCGCCATTACGATTCCATCACGAGAATTATATACACACACAGCACGGCGGCGCTTCCAGGATCCTAACCCTGGCTTGGTGATTCTCTTTCTTGCTCGAGATCTGTTCATCTCATGGGACGGAACAGGACCCACGCCAAATACATTTGAACGCTTGCACATCATCCATCATCAATCAATTGAACCCACTTCTGGCCCGACCCAAGCCCGAAACCACAAGCTCCACTCTCATACAGAACGCTACTGTACACACTACACGCCTCTCTTGACGCGACGTGCTTTACGCGCCAAAGCACCATCGTCGCCCATCCAACCCGCCACCGCAATTTCACCTGAGCTTGTTCGTCGCGCCTGAGCCAAAAAACTAGAGAACCAAGATCGATTTTTAGTTCTGTCCAAACCGACCCGAACCCTCTTGCAATTTTACCACCATCGTCTGGTGCCAGGGTACCTTTTTTTCGGCGGTGTCTAATCCCGCTTTTCTTTTCTCATCACCTCTTGTCACCTCTTGTTTCCTCCACTCTTCCTTCACCTGCTTCGAGATCTTTTCGCCTCGATTCGAGATCTGGACTCGTCCCCTCTTCCATCGTTCCTTCCTTTTGTGTCTTGATTGATCCAGCAAGACTCTGAGTCCCAGCTTCCTTCCTCTTCTCCCCCTCACATCTCCCACTATCTAATCTCATCTCTCCACCTCCAACTCTCCCACTCCTCCTTGTCACCTCTCCTTTCCAACCTCTCTTTTTCCATACCTCTAGCCCAATTGACGAGCCTGGGTTCTTTTTTCATTGTCTTCTTTTGTGACTGGGTTCACGGATTGGATTGGGCCACAAGATCCTCCTCCCTCACTTTAGTAGTCATCTTTTGATTCTGTCTTGTTCATTGAGTTCATTGACCACCCTCGAATGGAAGGTTGGCAACTATGAGTTCCGTGGGGAACGAGGAGCTGGGCTTCCAGCAAATGCCCATGGGACGTATGTGATCTTTTCAATCCTGAGCTTCCTTGTCTCACCCTGCTGGGCTCCTGTATGCAATACTGACACTCTCTGCTTTACTGTAGTCAAGGTCCTTTACACATTTGACAAAGATAGCGAAGATCGATGCCTGGCGAGACACCCTCATATCTTCCAAGTACAAACGTTGAAGCTCGCTGAGAACACGACCATTGGCCTTGTCGACATCAAGCATTGTCTGGACGCCGTAGCAAAATGCAGCCCCGAGCTGACCGACCCATCCACCGATAGCGATTATGTTGTTTACGCGTACGATTACTCGGAGCCCGACACGCCACTTGTTGGCCAGGGCGTCTTATCGTGGCTGTTGGATCCGAACAAAAATGATGGCTCCAACAACAACAACAACAACCAATCCCTGAGCATGGTAACCGGCATGGTCACTGAGAACAGAATGAGGCTTCTCAGCGGGAACGGTATTAAGGATACCCTCGAAGTGAAGCTCAAGTTTGTTAGGAACAACAAGATCCGGAGGCCCGGCCAACAATCCACTAGCAATCCGCAGCAGCACTCGCCTTCTCCTCTACAGTCGTTTGACATTCAGACTATCGCTCAGGCTCATCCCCAGACCCAGGCTCAGGACCAGAGGCAGGCGGCGCCGCAGCACCTTCAGCTCCAGACGTCCCAATTCGATATGAGCATGCCTCAAGTGATGGACACGGCTCAGGCTTCTTCGATGGAGTGGAATTACTTAATACAGTCTTTCCCCCATCTCGGACACGATGCTGCTGTCGGCTCACCCCTTCCTCTGGATGACGTATCCTTTAACGCGAACAGCCTAAACAACATCCCACCCACCCCGAGCACGAACGAGCCAGTTGCCCAGGCCCCCCAAGCTCGCGCCTCTTCCCGTGCACCATCTAGACCATCATCACGTGCTTCTAGGAAGCGGCAGCCGACAGGGCGACCCCGAGGTCGGCCAAGGAAGCGTCCTCTCGCTACCGAAGGAAACACTTCCGGATATGAGGATGGGACTGATGGGGATGACGGCCCGGCCCCTAAGAAGAGGATTTCTTCGACCGTCGTCGGAGATAGGGCCATTTCTGCTCCATTTGCAGGTGCTCCCGACTCGCTAAGGGTTGCCGCTAGCACTTCTAATTCTCTTCGAAACTTCAGGCCTCTTGCTGGAGGTGGCGAGGGAGGTCCATCGGCTGGTAGTCATCTCCAAGACGTGCCTCGAGCCCCGACCCCGGTGCCCAAGGCCGATCAGCGCATTCAAGGAGCCCGCGGTGGTAGTGCAGGAAGCAGACGACCCTCCACCCTGAGCCGGGAGCCTAGCACACTCGCAGCAGGGCAACAGTCGTTCTGCGATTCGAGGCTAGCACTGTCTCCAACTGGCGAAGATGCCCACTCGCCCCCGATTGCGGTGACACCTGCTGCGTTCTCCGACGATAGCGGCGCGGAGATCAGTTCATCGCCCCCTGTTCCGCGACCATCCCGCTTTTTGCGGTCTAGCCCGCCACCCTCGAGCCCGATCCTACCGCCTATGCCCCAGCCCGATTCCGGTTTCATGAGTGGTAGTATCGAAGAGGGTGCTCAATTCGAGGAGCCAAAGCTCCACGACGGATGCCCGGCTGAGACTCTACCTTCCGACGGCATGCTTTTCAATGCTGCCGCCTGTCCCGAGGCATATGAACAATCAATCGCCGCTCAGAAGAATCGGGACGTTGGTAAGGTACCTGTTCAGGTGTTTCGACTCCAGGACAGTGGAGGGGGCGGCATGGTGCAGATTCCTAGCCCTTATTGCACTCGATCAGGATCAGACAAGCAATCGGCTCCAAGGCAGCGTTCCAAGAGTGGCCGACGATCGTCCCAGCCCGCCGCCAGACCGTCTCCCGCCCCGACGGCTGCTGCTGACAGCCTCAAAGCGAAGAATAGTGGGAAAGTGAAGGAGACTACACAGACTACTGCTGATGTTCCTCCTCAAACCGAGCAGTCCGCCGAGAGGTCCCAGAGTCTCGCACCAACCCAGGCCCCGACGCCTATTCCTCTTCCTCTGCCTCTTCCTGAAGCTGCTCCAACGGCCCTCGACCCTACGCCCACTCCTGTTGAACCTGTGGTCCCCTCGATTCAATCCCGTCCACCTTCTGCCCCGGTTGCCAGCATGCCAGCCGCTCGTCCCCACAATTATAACCGATCTCAGTCGATGAGCGCCTTGGTCCTGCCATCGATGCCAGACGAACCGGCGACCATGAACCCCACCGTGACTGCGATCCTCACTGCGCCCAGCACTGAGGCGTCGGCTTCGACCTCAACCTCAGGTGGCAACGGTAGAGCGACGAAAATGACCGCTTCCATCCCGAGTGCTCCATCGAAGCGCGCTCAGACACGATCCTCTCATGAGATGCCTCTCCCCCTCCCTCTTCCGCTTCCCGCTGTTCCTGCTAGTGACACGCCTAGCGCCTCCTTTCTACCTTTACCCACCGTCCCCGCCAGTGATCCCGTTGGCCCCCCCCAACAGAGACTGCCATTACCCAGTGCTACCTCATTCTCTGAAGCGCCTTGTCCTCCGAGTGACTCCGCGGCGCCTCCTCCCCCGCGGACCTCACCCCCACCCCCAAGGTCTAATAAGAATTACGTCAAGAAACAGTCGATCAAGGACCGCCTCGAGAGGGCAGTTATGAATGGCGAAATGCCGCCGTACTGCGACAATTGCGGTGCAATCGAGACCCCGACGTGGCGCAAGATCCACACGCGCGAGGTTGTTGGCTCCCCGGGGTACGTCGAATATTCCGAAAAACCAGGTCATATTACGGCTATTGAGGTGACAAGCCGTGACGCGGACAACCAGCCTGCGTCGTATCGCATGGTTAAGAAAGCTCTCGGAATCAATGACGACAAGTCTCTTTGGACGGAGAGGCTTTTGTGTAATCCATGCGGCATCTGGCTCTCTAAGAATAACAAACATCGGCCGGCTGAAAGGTGGGAAAAAGACCACGAACGACTGGGCCAGGAGCGACGAAAGCGAGGTACTGGGCGAAATCCCGTCCGTGTCAGGAAGAAGGCCAACGGCAAGGATTCGCGCAGTGGCACGGCGCCTCCTCCTACTTCCGAGGCCTGCATCCCTACGGACGACATGGCCCCCGATGCTGTCATGTCACCGCCTGTGGATGCGCCTCCTGCCGAGGAGGGCATGGGGCCGATTCCCATGGATCAGTTCGCTTCCCTCTTGGAGACGGCAAACTCTCACGAGTTCAACGGCCACAAGGTCGAGCACGTAAACCAAACGACGGCATCCGGACGTTCGGGTTTTTCCAACGCCGGGTCGACGCACACGAATGGGACCGGGACGGTGAACAGCCCCATTACTCTTGATCTCGATGAGGATCATCTTGGTTCCACTAGGAGGATACTGTTCCCATCGCCCAGACATAAGAGTGGGGCCCATCGAGACGCGTTGAACCCGGTGTCGCCGAACATCATCACGCCTTCTGCTGGCGATGGAGAGGGCGAGAACCGAGCGGATAAGCAACTCGCTGCTGACATGGCCGAAGCACTAGCTACAAACGAGAACCAGCATAATGCCGCGTTTGAGGACGATCTAGATTCGCTCTTCAGGAGCCCCTCCGGCCTCGCTAGGCCTTCTACACCGCCTCCTAAGGAAGGCTCATCGGAGACGAGAAACCCGTTCCGCACGCCTTCTCGGCCGACGCCGAGCCACCGACCGGTGACTAGAAGCATCTCGCGCTCGATGCGCTCGGCTCAATCATCACCCATCAACTCGCAGTTTGCCCTGGCCCAGACAACACCGACGCGCACGCCGATGGCGCGGCTCATGCTGCCGGAAAGCCCTTCGCTCCGTCGCAGTCCCCGGATTAACGGTTCGGCGATTAAGAATGACCGCGACCGACGCATGAAGGCCATTGAGCAGATACCGGAAGGCGATATGAACGCCACGCTCAATGCCCTTCATGAAGCCTTCACGCCCCCTTGGGCACCCCAGGAGGAGATGCAGGCAATCCTGAACAGATGCCTCGACCCGTGGACTAGAGCGTTCAATGAAGTTGAAGAGGAGTGGAACTTTGAGCACCTGGGAGACTGCGAACCCGAGAAACCGGAAGAGCCCAAAGAGCCCGAAGAGCCCGAAGAACCCGAGGAATAGGATATGCCTTGGGAGAAAGGCGATGGACCTTCGTGGATGCAGGGCACGCCTTGGGGATGAGGGTCTGTCTCTACGCGTGATTCCCTTTTCAATTTTCGTTTCTTTGTCGTCCATGAACGTCCTCGGTTCTTCCTACAATTTTTTTCCTTTGACTTACGGATCCTTCCTACGGGAATGAAATTAATACAGTGGATGAAGACTGTTGTGAAGCGCATGGTTACGTTTTAAAGAGATTCACTTGTTGACGAGGCGAAGACCAAAAAATAACGGGGGGCAAAAGGGACGTGTTTCGGGTTATTTATTCGAGGGCTATGATATCCAGAAGAGCATGCTTTTTATTCTAATTGAAGAGTAAAAAAGGCAAGGAGTCGGTTCGGTTTTGCATTTTCAACCTCGGATGAGGCGAGGCGAGGCAAAGGGTTGAACATGAGATACCCAGGGACATTGCATTTTTATGTTTGATTTTCCTTTCGTTTTTTCTCCACTTTGCGTCTTTGTTTTCTCTCTTTTTCTCTCTGTTTTGCCTTGGTTGTTCTCATAATGGGCGTTCTAGGGAGTTTAAGGGATCAAGCTCGATGGGGCACGGCTTCGTGCGTTTAGCGGATGACAGCACAATATACTCATGAAGTTTTAAAAAATGGTTTGCCTCCCTTTGCGTAGACGTCTTGATGTATTTGGGCATTTTAAGCTGGTGATGATAATGTCTCAGACCGATGCTTGGGGGAGCTTGGGTAGCTTTCAGCGAGGCTCTCTCTTGAAGGTTGCCTGGCGGCTCAAGAATGAGATGGAGGCGTGCGATGGTTCGTATCCACGCCTCCATTCTAAGCACTCTGCTGCTGCTGCTAGTTAAGTATCTTCCTAGGTAATAAATTTGATGAATGCTTTGTATACTACTTGATTAACGTGTTCATGTTGAGTTGGCGTACCGTAGATACTCGAGATATTTCCATATCGGCGAAGCCAGAAAATCCAGTTACCGTCATCCAAGCTCGGCCATGACCGCAATTCAAACTTAGCCGCATGCTGATTCTGGCAGGGAAGTTGCAACCAGGAGGCTCTGGGACGGGAAGCTTCAGTGGGGCCCCTGAGCTCAAGCTTGGGCAGGTACGATTACGCAGCTCTCTCCTTCCCCCAGATTTTACTTGAGCTTGCATCGCCACTGCCCTATTGTGCAAGTCTAGCAGCGCTATTTCCTCGCGGAAGGGGGTACGTACCGCCCTTCTAAGAATCTACTTAATATACCAGTGCGGCTTAAAACTTAGACTTCTTTTCTTCCTCACCATTTCTGGATCTTCTTCGACTTGCAGGCTCCACAACATCGACGACATCGAATATCGGCCTTCGAACCATCGACCTTATTTCACTTTTCTCTCTTTCTCACAACACCACAACACACAACGGTTCCAACCACAATAATTCGACTTTTGAAAAATTTTTCCCGTGGACCCCCGATTGAAGGACAGCTTGAAATAATTAATCCTCGAATATCCTTATAACTCGAAAAGCCACACACAGTAAGTTGCCCCTCCGTTGCTTTTCTGCTTTCAGTATCTCATTCCTCACCTCTCGACAACCACAGCCGGGCCCTCAGTAGTGCCCGGGATATTCCCAACTCACCAAGCCATTCATTTTGTCATTCGCCATTTCATCCAAGGTTCAATTCCTAGGAACTAATTATCCCCCAATCCCCTATCCCCCATCCTCGAGCAATCCCAGCTCCGGGAAATTTTACGAAAACGTGGGAACCACTAAACAGAAATAGGAACAAACCTTGAAAATAGGAAACAAACATTCGCAGACAACTGCAGAGAAAGCAACCAGCCACAAAAAGAAAACATGCCGCCAAAACGAATGACAGCTAACCCCGTCCGGCCGGCACGCCATCGCCCCGGCAAGCCAGTCGGAGGGGCCGAGTCAGAGTCATCAAGTGAGGAAGAAGAAGTCAGCGAAGATGAGAGAGCCACCGTCAAGGCTGAGAAGGAGAAGTTGCAACCACGAGGGAAAGCGGCCCCGCCACCGAAGGCGGCGAGTGCGAAGGCGATTTCCGGGGCGTTGAAGGTGAAGAGTGAGGAAGAGGTGAAAAGAGAGAGGAGAGAGGAGAGGGAGGCTATGGAGAGGATGGCTGCCGAGGCCGGCTTTGTGACGGAAAGTGAAGAAGAAGAAAAAGAAAGAAAGGAAAAAGAAGAAGAGAGCGAAGAAAGTGAAGAAGAGGAAACCGAGGAAGAAGAAAGCGAAGAAGAATCATCAGAGAGCGAAGAGGAGAGGCCGAGGCTGATGTTACGACCAAAATTCATTCCAAAAAGTCAAAGAGGAAACGGAGAGAAGAGCCAAGAGGAGAAAGCGGCCGAGGACGCAGCCAGAAAAAAGGCGGAGGCGCACGCGTTGGTGGAAGAACAAATCAAAAAAGACGTGTTGGCGCGGGCGGCAGGAAAACAGCATTGGGACGATTCGGATGGAGGCGAGGAGGGCGAGGTTGACGATACGGACGGATTGGATCCCGAGGCGGAGCTGGCTGCGTTCAAGTTACGAAAGTTACGGAGGTACAAGCGCGATCGCGAGGCGATGATCGAAAGGGAAAAGGAAATCGAAGAACTCGAACGACGGCGGAACTTGACGGAAGAAGAACGACGAGCCGAGGACGAAGCGAAACTCGAGGCGCAGAGGGCCGAGAAGGAAGGGCGGGGCAAGCTGGGGTACATGCAGAAATACTACCACGGCGGGGCGTTTTACAGGGAGGAGGCCGCGGCGGCGGGCCTCGACAGGCGGGATTTGGCGGGCGCGAGGTTCGCGGACGAGATGGATCGATCGACGTTGCCGGAGTACATGCAGAGGAGGGATATGACGAAGTTGGGGAAGAAGGGGGCGACGAGGTATAAGGATTTGAGGTCGGAGGATACGGGGAGGTGGGGGGAGTTTGATCGGAGGCCGAGGGGGGCTGGGTTTGGTCGTGGCGATGATGAGAGGTTCAGGCCTGATGAGGCGAGGGACTGGAGGGATACTGGGAAGGGGGCGAATGCGATTCCGTTGGGCGAGAGGAGAGAGAGAGACGGCGACAGGGACAGGGACAGAGACAGGGGCAGAGACAGAGACAGGGACAGGAGAGGAGAGAGCTACGAAGACCGCCCGCGCCGCCGATCGAGGGAGAGAGATGAGGGGAGAAGAAGGAGTCGGAGTCGGTCACCGAGGAGGAGGAGGGATGATTCGAGAGATGGGAGGCATCATGGGCGTAGGAAGAGGAGTTCGGAGAGGGAGGAGAGGTATGAGGATAAGAGGAGGAGAGTGGATTCGAGGTGATGATGGGGAAAGATGAAAAGAAAAAAAGAAAGGAAAAAAGGCAAAGGCAAAGCAGAAGCAAAAAGCCAAAAGAAAAGAAAAGAAAAGGAAAAGAAAAGGAAAAGAAGCAAGAAAGCGGGCGGCGCGGGCGGCGGCGGAACGAGACGAGGGATCCGAGGTGGCGAGTGGCCAAGAGAGGCGTGAGAGGAAGCGGAACTGGAGGACGATGATGTGAAAAAAGGAAATCAAGGGCAAAATCAAAGGAGAAAGAAAGAAAGAGAAAAAAAACGAGGGAAAGAAAAAAAAAAGGGAAAAAAAGAAGAAAAAGAGAAAGCAACAAGGACAAAGACAAAGGGAAAAAAAAAGAAAAAGAGAAAGCAGAAAAGCGAGAAAAAAGAAAGAAAAAAGCAAAAGGAATCAAGGGAAGAAGGGGAAGCAAAGGGTATGAGGGCGTGAACCAAGACGGAGAGGAACGGGCGGCGGAGGAACGAGAGCAGAGGAAGCCGGAGGGTGAGGGATCCGAGGTGAGGAGTTGGCGGGAGAAGCGGAAGAGATGGTGCGAGAGATGCGAGAGGAAGAGGAACTGGAAGACGATGAGCCGGGCGGCGATGCGGGAAAAGAAATGGAAAGCGAAATCAAAATCAAAAAGAAAGGGAAAAAGGAAAAGGAAAAACAGGAAAAAAAGAAAGCCGAGAGGACAAAAAAAGAAGAAAAAAGGAAAAGAAAAAGAGGACATATCAAGGATGGAGCCAGGGGAAGGAGGAGGGAAACTGGCTTTTTGAAGACGGAGAACGGTGGAAGAGAGGTGCGTCGTGTATTGGAACAAGGCTGCTCCGCCAATGAAGGATCCAAGGTGCGAGGATAAGGAGATGGGCAACGTCGATCGATCCGGGGGGACGAGAGAACGGTGAGCAATGACACCGAGACGGGGGAGGAGAGAGAATGGTGAGCAATTGACACCAATCTCGAAGATGGAGAGGTGAAGGAGGTGTGTTTCTTTTCTTTTCTTTTCTTTTCTTTTGCTGTTTTATTTCTGTTTTCTTTTCCTGCTTTTCTTATTCTGTCTCTTTTATTCTATCCTGTTTCTTCTTTTTCTCGTTCTATTCTGTTTCCTCTGTTCTATTTCCTGTCTTCTGTCATTTTCTTTTCTTTTCTTGTCATTCCTGTATTTGAAGACGGAGCAAGGGGATGGAGGTGGGTAATTGGTTTCTGTCTCTCAATTCTTTTTCTGTTCTGTTCTTTTCTTTCTCTTTCAAGTGTTTGAAGACGGAGCAAGGGGAAGGCGGTGGGATACCTGTTTCTGTCTCTTTTTCATTCTTTTTCCTTTTCCTTTTCCCTCCCCCCCCCCCTTTTTCTTTCCTTTCCCGTTTGATGTTTCTTCATTTTCTTTGTTCAGTCCTGTTTTTCTTCTTCTTCATTCATGTATTCGGGGAGGGAACGTGGAGAGTGGATGGTGGATGGTGGAGGAGGTGAGCGTCCCTGTCTCTGTCTCTGTCTCTGTCTCTGTCTCTGTCTCTGTCTCTTGGGTTTCTTGGGGGGAAACTTCTGGGGGTAGAGCTGGGAGCAAGAGGTGAGATCTGTCTACGAGGATCGTCATGTTTTTGAAGATGGAGCAAGGGGAAGGTGGTGGGTAACTTTCTCTGTCTTTTCAAATGGATGACGAGGGGGTCGACGACGGTGTTTC
>NJFT01000375.1:0-21038 GCA_002221725.1 Scedosporium boydii | reverse complement strand
GGCGGTTTTGGCGGTTAGGGGGTGGGGCGCGGAGTCGGAGCCGCTGTTATGGGTTGGATAGAGATTAGTGGTTTGTGGGCTTTCGTGATGGGAGGGAAATGGCGCCGGGGGTGGGGGGGAAATGTGGGTACGTACAAGAAGAACTTGGTGTCGCCGCTGACGACGGCCTGGAGGAGGGCATCTCTATCCTCTGGGGTTTTGGGGATGGGTTTGCAGAAGGCGTGGGGGTTGACGCGGCTGATGTCTCCGGTTAGAAAGAGATGGTGGGCGGTGATGGTCGCTGGGAAAGGGCAAACACGTTAGCGATGTGGAAGGAGAAAATACGGGACTTAGAAAAAAAAAACCTGGCGGAGAGGGAGAGAGAGTGTATCTTGCTCACCACCAACGGAAGGTCCGCAAGCGCGGACAGCAGCGACCGCGGCCTTAGTAGAGCAGTGCTCCAGCACAACGCGGAGATTAGGATGCGCCTCGTGGATCTTCTTGAGCATGGGGAGGAAGGCCTCCTCAAGCGTGAGGTCGGGCGGGCCGCTGACGGCCTCGCCGTGAAGGTTCAGGACGAGGTCGTGCTTTTCCATGGCGGCGAAGACGGGGAAGTAGTCTTCAATGGTGCTGACGCCATTCTCAGAGTTTGTGGTGACGCCTGGAACAACACTTGTTAGTAATTCCCACGTTACGACAGAAAATCCGGGGGGGATGGAAAGGCAGGGATTTTACCTTGGGGATAGAGCTTGACGCCGGAGATGCCTGCCTTTGCGGCTTCGGCGATGACTTCGGGTGTCACATCCGGATGAAGCTAAGACGGGACGTGCAGTGTAAGTGACAAAGCTCGACAAAGTTCGGATGGCATTTCTGGCCGGGGGAGAACGCACGAAGAGGGACATGAGATACTTGACACTGGGGTCAATAGCTTCGAGCTCAGCCTTGTACTCCAAGGCCCTGGCTACAGTCGTAATAGGTGGAGTCAAGTTTGGCTTTTTTGTTTCGCCAGGTCAGCGGGATGGCAAGCTACAGAGCTATGCGGTCCATACCATCACATAGACAGTGTCCACCCCACCTTTGCGAATGGTGGGCGTGACGAGCTTCATCATGTCGCCCTGGCGTAGGTGGACGTGGAAGTCTGCCGTGGCGGGCAGCTCCAGGGATTGGAGTTCTCTTAGTCTCATTTTGGCGAAGCGTTGAAACTGTATCAATCGGGAATTCTTTTTTTACGGAATATCGAAATGGAATTGGGTGATCGCGACTTGAAGCTTTCGATATGCAGACATTTTTTTTTGCAGATTCTACCGCGGGGCAGGAGCTATGGAGGGGTAAATGTCTTACGTAACCCGAGCTGCCCCGCGAATTCCAATTCCGATTTGATGTGGGTGCGGGTTCTTGAACTTTATTCACTTCAAGATGGAGAAGGTTTATGAAGCATGTTCTGTTTAACCTCTTGAGCGCTCCGAAGAATCGGGCCCGGCCGGACGGAGACGGCGATCCCTCTCGCTTCTTCGGGAAGATAGCTAGGGTATGATCTTTTCTTTTCCTTTTGCCTTTGGCTCCGAAGGGGACGGAGCCACGGCAGAACATTTCCCGAAACCCAATCATTCATTCTTCCGCCGAGATGGTAATCGGAGTTAAGGAGCCAAAAAGGAAGCTTGTTTGTCTGTGGGGTTGGGCTGGGGGGAGTCTTGAAGTCTCGTTGAGAGGCGGGGGAGCATCACGCGGTAATTCACGAACGGGTTTCTTATCCCTGAAATGTTTCAATGACTAGTATTTACAGTTTCTATAAACTAACAATAAAATGCCAACCCCAATCACATCTTGAGAACTAGCATACGCATACGTCGGAAGGGCCTGCTGGTCCCCGCGGAGAATGTTTCGTCTCCCAAGGATTCATGCCAAGGACCTTGGCAGGCTTCTAGAAGGCATCAGATGACGGATTCGGCGAGATTACTAGTTTTGTACGTGCATACTAAGTAGTTCGCAAAAAGTAGTTCGGTACTTTGTACTTTAAGCTTCGCTGTTTTCCTGGGGCTGGTGATAGTGAGGTTGCATCAATGATGTGTTTAGGGCGGTTTTGTTCGTCGCGCCTTGGTTGGGGGATCAGAAGCTTTCGGTTGGTCAATTCTAGTTTGGTGTGTTGAATGTTATCGTCTTAATTTTTTGGTTTCCTTTCTTCTAGAACAATTGGCGCTTAGGGGTTCACCGACGATGACGTGGGTCCGTGATCTTTTGGGCGAACACAATAAGCTCGGGGACGGCCGAATTGATTGATGTCGTCATTTGACTCGTCAAGGATCAGGGAGGTTGGGGCTTGAGGCTTTGGGATGTTTTAAGTTACAAAGTAGGAATGCAGAGCGGAGGCGGGGCAAGAAATGGGTGCATCCCTTGATGTTCAAGTGAGGCGCGCGAGCAAATTCATTACGAGATTTTTGGAGCGGAGTTGGGTGCATGACAACCAGAGGAAAGAATCCGGCGTCGCATGTCGCACGCAGCGCACATCGCCGACGTGGAAGAGTTTCCCCGTCCATGATGCGACGTAGCTGGTCGAAGGGTCCATCTCCTGGATACAACGGCTCATGGCTGGCACAATCAATCCACGGCCATCTCCCATTGCTCAATGCATGCTCCTGAGTTTCTCTTCCCCCGCCAGCCAATGTGCTGCCTCGAGTCTGTACCCCCTCGCACGAACCGGCAAATCGTTCCCAGCGTGGCGTTCTCGAGCAAGGCGAGGTAGAGCTGAAAGCACGGTGTCCAAATCAAGTATCTCGGTCACGCCTCGCAGCAAAGAAGACTCAAAGAACATTCTTATTTTCCTTGCTCGGACAACGGAGAAGGAACACCGACGCGAGGCCCCCCCTTGTCACAAGGTCGATATATAGTTCGCGTTAACGTCCCCTCCGCCTCATCGCAAGCTCCATCCTTGAGTAGTTCCTTTTAGCTTTCTCTGTAACCCTTCCCCACCGCCTCCCCCCCTTTTCCACTTCGCTTCTCTCCCATCGTATCGCGTTATCTCCCGCCTTCACGTTTCCGTGATTGATGATGACATCGGGCATCGAGGGCATCAAGGTATTGAGGCGGGTGTGCCACTCGCTTCCTTCGAGAAGAACTCCGCCCCGCAGGACTCCATTTCTTTTTTGTCGAATTGGGCTTCTCGGACGGGTAAAAACGAGGGGCACGTGAACTCTGAACCAAAGTTTGGTTGTACGAAGTTCTGTGGAGGCGCAATGCATCTAGAAGCCTTCCTGTTTGGGATAAGCGACGGGCGCTGTCTGACAAGTCTGACAGGAAGCCTTGCGAAGTACAGAAGTACGAGGTACTTCGTACAAAGTGAGTTCTTAGAGGTTGGGCTGAAGGCGTCATTGCGACGTCCTCCGCATTCAGTTCCACTCACCCCCTTTCATGCGAAAGCCTAACGGACGGGGCGGATGCGCACGTGACCAAGTCTCTCGACTTGAGTCGCGTCAATTGCCCAGTCTCACTCGCCCGTCCGTCTAGCTCCGAGCTCAAATTCAGGGTCTCTTACGAAGTACGAAGGAGTCCAATTTTGCGACGGAGCGAGAAATAGAGCGAAGGTGCCGACTGCCCGAAGGGACCTTTTGTCTTATTCCAAACGAGGCGCAGGAACGCCCCTCGTCGTCATCACGTCTTTCAAATGTTACTGAGCAAATTATCACCATCAATTTGATCGCCTAATTCTGGAATACGCCTCTGCTGTCTCGTGGACGGGGATACCGGGCCCGTGTTTCCTAGCTGAGCTCCGGACGATGAATGGACAGGACCCTCAAAGGTAAAATGGGAAGGATGGTTATCATGCTGAATGGAAATATGGACATCGGGATTTCCCGGATGCAGCCCAGCTTGTCCAGCTTCCTCGACTCGGTTGTTGACGTGCAGTCATTTTGAGGCCCTCTTGGCAAAGCCAGCGATTCGCGGGACCCCTGGAATCAATCAATTCACCCACTGCGACAAAGTCCTAAGTACACTCGCAATTGCTGCTGGTTATCTGCGCCGCGCGTGTGTCTACAGGGGGTGTAGACAGCCACAGACAGGTGTCGCCAGCTAATCATGAGGGTAGCGTAGCACCATCAATGACACGAGTCCGAGTAAGGTTTAATATCCAAACCACCACGGTCAGCAATGCCGTCTTTTCCATAAACTAAAACGAACTAAAGAAGAATCAAATGCAAAAGAAGAGGATAAAGACAGTACCATCAAGGTAACACAAGCAAGTGACAAACAAGATACCCCCGCGGGGGGTGTGCAACCACCCATAGCCCAAGCCACTATCAGGTGCCACGGAGGTCACTCTCGGCGCCACACTTTATTCTTCAACGCCGGCTCGGGCTTTCGCTCCTGGTGCCCTTCATTCCCAATTAGTTTCTCCCCCCTAAAATCCCCCTCATTCTCCCGTGTTAGAGCATTGCCACATCGTTGTGCTTTTCCCTCAATACCACTGGTCGAGCGCCCTGGATTTCTCGAGGCCGCGGCAGGGGATTGGTTCGTTGGGCTCTTCGTTAGGCTCCAACGGCTCTTGCCAGGCGATCACTTTCTTTCTGGTATGGTATGCATCAATGATCAAGCAATCAAAGCAATTTGATCCTGGACCCTGCGAGGCCCTCATCCAGTAGGAAGCCGAATTTTGAGGCCCGCCTGCGCAGTGCTTGACCTTGAGCTTCTTTTTGAGTTCACCTGTCGAGCTCCCGTCCACCCTGGCTAGTGTTGTGGAGTGTAATTGTAAGGTTGTAGTGTACACTAGTCCTACATCGTAGGTCTGGCTGGCTGGCCCTGCGGATGCGGAGATGGAGACTGGGACTGGGGACGGAGGAAGACGGGGGTACGTACTGAGATCCGCCTATCTGAGAGAGAGTTCCTGGAGTACAGCCCGGAGAACTCGTGCTATCATGGGCGACTACTTTGCCCGTTCGCACTTCCATTTGGTTGACATCATCGATAGATTCACACACTACGAAGTACTTGCGCACATCATTTCCAAGCACGAGGAATAATACCGAGTACGCGACACTACAATTGTACTAACAAACACTGCGTTATCGACTAAATCGTCGATTTACACTGCTCGACACTACTTCGTTCATACGACTCATACACAATCCAACATTGCACTAAATGCAGGACAAGACGCTGGTGCCCGCAATCCCCACTCTTATTGATCTCCATCATTGTCCTGCCCCGAACCAGCCCCAAGCCCCAGACTCAACCCCGACCTCTCAACAAGGTATCTCAAAAAGTATCCCAGCCGTAGATCCCATGTATTCCGCCTGGCTGGGGGGTGTGGGAACATGAAGCTTGGCTTCCCGTTCCCATATTTCTTCTCTCGGAGGGTATCGATCTTCCCCAAGTATCTGTCGCAACGATTATATAGGAAGTGTACTCCCCCTTCTTTTCCCAATTGTACGACCCCTTCTTTTTTTATTTTTTTTTATCCTCTTATCCTGCCGTCCCACTCTTTTTTGACTGCGCTAAGCGTTTGATCAATTGATCCTGCGCTATTCCCAAACCCATCGGTCTCCCAATCTAGCTCTGAGCTAGGCTAGCCTTACATTTTTGTTAAAACCACTTGACCTCAATACCGTGACCACTTGACCACGTCGGCTCGACTCGGCTTGACGACTTGACTCGACTGCTACACTGCAACTCTGGTCGCGACAACTCGCAACCACCCTTGCGCAAGGGATTTCGCCTTGCTACTTACTACCACCTGCGATCTGCCCTGCGCCGCCAAGCCCTAACTGGCCTTAAGGGAATCACAGGCAAAAAACATAGAAGAAAGGAAAGGACAGAAGAAAAATAGGTCCAAATTCAGCCTACCCGTAAATATCAGATCCATCTGATACCTTTCTCTCCAATCGGAAACTAGCCTTCTTTTCCATACATATATAGCAGCCTCACCAGATCCCGGACCCTGCAAGACCCGGTTGTCGATAACAACTACCCTGCCAGTACGAAGTAGACCTTGATCTCCACTCACTCTGCACCTGGGACGGTTTAAACCAAGCAACCATTCCGACCATCACCGCCGCCGCATACAACCTCTCCTTATTACCATGGACGTACCATAACACAGCCGCCGATCCAAAAGACGACTACCGCTACTACTCCTCCTACCACTTCCCATTCCAAGGCTTATTCTCTCGGTGTCCGTTCCAAGACATCGTCCACTGCATGAGGGGTCATCCCCACACCATAAAGCATCTCGGTCTTTCACTCCCAAACTTTTCTGAACCACCGGGGTTTCTGGCCGTCGATTGTCTATTCGCATTTACAGCATCCCCGTGCAGCAGCTATACAGCTCTACCACGCGTACCATTACTACCGCACGCACTACTACTACTACTGCGACGACCACTTCACTTACTACTACCACAGCCATTACAACAATACCGCCTCCTCTTACTCCTACTACTCCTACTACTACTATCACAACTACTAGAACTGCTCTTACCATCAAAATTACTATTAAAGAAGAAGAGTTGAACACTTCAGTTTCAGTCTTCAAACATCCATCACTCTCGCAACGCATCATACCATCAATTAGCATTACCTTTGCTTCCCTCTCCTCCATTATATCCCACAATTCCCATTCTCACGTGCCTCACTCCTTCCGGCCCCCAAAAACAGCAGACTAAACCTGTCGTGCCGCCGGATCGACATCTGAACCATAACCCTTCTCAACCACGGACGTTGGGCTTTTGAAATAAAGGCCCATCCCCAAACCAGCGACGGTGGCGGTGTCAAAGAACAACATCCAACTACCCCATCTCCCGCCCGATAGCAATTGCCCCTGTTTTATTTCCAACCTCGAGTTTTGTTTCTGCGATTATTGGCTTGAGCGACGATTCAGTCCTCCCCTTCACGACCCGATCACGACCACAACAACATCATCATCAACCACGACGTCGACAACAACATCCACCCCCGAGAGCCTCCCTACGCCGTTCACAATTCCTTTCTCCGAATTCTGCGTGGATCTCGATCCGGATCCGGATCCGTGTCCACCTCTACCCCAACCTCAACAAACGGCAGCGCCGACAGCATCCCTCCTCCCAATCGCACCGGCACCGGCGCCGACACCAATACACATTGCACCAGCGCCATCGCCAGGGCCAGCGATAACGGCATCGACACTTACAGTCACAGCCACAGCGCTGACCACGGCACCAGCACCAGTCACCCTAGGACCGCATACGGCCTCGCCGCTACTGCCGACGACCGTATTCGACTTCGACATCCCCGACCCGTCGTATGGGTACAACACGTCGCCGGCGCTCTCGTCGACCTCGTCACCATGGATTCCAATCTCTGCCACGGCGTCACCACACGGCAGCGCCGTCTCCTATTCTTCGTTCGGCTCTCCGATGCCAGATCTAGAGCTAAACCTCACGGAGAGCCCTGCTGGGAACTATGTCTTGTCGCCGGCGGCTAGTACGTCGATGTCGTGGCCGGCTCAGCTTAATGCTGGCTACGGCCTCGGATTTACTACTACCACTACTACCCGCCCGCCGACTCTCATGTAAGTTTCTCGCCCTTTTATTATTATTTCTTTTTGGCCATCTGGCTAACTCTGATTCCAACAGTACGCCGTCCAACGTTGTCGGCCAAGACACAAGTGGCTCTGCCTCGCAATGCGACGTTTGCTCGCTATCCTTCCCCACCCGGAAAGAGCTCAAGCGTCACCAGAGCGTAGCCCACGAAAAAGGTCTGGCTTTCAAGTGCCGCGTCGAGGGGTGCATCAAGGCACGCACGGGTCACATCTACAACAGACGCGACAACTTCGTGCGGCACCTCAAGACGGCGCACGCGGACGCGGAGGACTTTGACATCGAGGAGATGGTCAAGAGGTGTGGGTTTGTGAGGGGCGCCGAGGGAGCGAAGGATATTCGGCGCAGGAAGTAAGAATGTTTGGTTCCCCAGGGGGGAAGGATGTTCGGTTTTTTTTTCCTCTTTTTCTGAGAATCGGAAATGGTCTTGTACTGTTTGCGTGATGCGTTGGAGGCATGGAATGGTGTCTTGGACTGTCTTTTGGTTTTCGGGGATTGGCGAATCTTCCTTTTTGGGGGGCCTGATCATTTTATTTACCTTGCCTTACCTGCCTTCCTTCCTCTCCTTCACTTTCCATCCTTTTCTCCTCTTTCATTTCCTATGGTGTTGAGCGTCGGTTTACGATCACGATTTCTTCATTTCTTTTTTCCTTTCTCTTCTTTTCATGAGCTTATTTTTCTTTCTTTTTTCTTTCTCTTTTATCGGGATACAATTGCTATTGGGGGTCTTTGTCTAGGGACACGGGACAATTTCTTTTTTCTTCTTCTTCTTTCATTTCAAGCCAAGCCGTGTTGATGTTACCTGTGCTGTGTGGTGTTAAAGCCATGGTCTCACGACACGAAAAGCGGACTTCATCTCGGTGTTCTTTAATTTCCGAGGTGGATGTTCGGGCGCTAAGGGTTCCGGCCGGAGTTCTTGCCCCCGGCGCAGCGGAAGTCGTTTGACACACAGATACCTTGGCGGCTTGAATATTAATATAAAAAAATCTTCGGCCGGATTTGAAGGATTCTCGGTGACCAATGTGATGAGTACGAAGTACGCTTTGAACTCTGATGGCTCGTATTTCAGACGAACATGAAGAATTGATCTTCCCTCAAGGTCCCTTTTCATTGCGCGACCTTCTGGAACTCTCCTCCTCCCCGCTCGTGGTACAGGGAGCCAGTCTTGGCCTTCATTTTGCATTTTAGTGTCATATTTTCTTCTTTGTCCTTCTTTGTATCTCGATGCCTCGCGTCGTCGTTGAATTGGCGCCGACGTCGGTATTTCTCCTCCCTGCAAGCCAAGGTTCGCACGCCCAGGAGTTCGAGAGAGAAAGGAATCTTATTGGAAACGAGGCGGAGTTCGGGATTTGCGGCCTGGGCGAAATCTTGGCGACTCCTCTCTTCTCTGTTGAGATGGTTTTGGAAACGTAAAACGTCTTGCCATGTTGAGAAAATGATTCACATGTCGGGATTCAGCCATGGACTGGCAGGCGGCTGTTGACACTTCCTCCGTGTGTCTGCACCTGATCAATCTTCAAATCAATTGATGCATCTCAACGGCCTTCACTCATTCCTGTTCAACTGGTAGGAACAAGTGCATCGTCGAGTTTTCTTTGCGTATGCATTGCTCGTTGTTGTTACGACTTTCGCGCCGCATCAGCCGATCAGTCCTTGCTCTGGCGAAGAACAACCCCACCCGAATTTGACCTTCCCCTGGAGGGAGGCTTCATCCACCACAGGCCCTGTCGCCCTGAACAGCGCCAGCGCCATTCGAACTTAAGACGCGTCATCTCCCATTCAGTGATCATTGACTTTCCGTCACCCATCCACCTTCATCACCACAAACTCAAAGAGAACCGGAATGGCTGGGTTTCTGCGCGGGAAGCAGACAGGCATGCAGCATGACCTGTCTGCGAATATCGCATCCACCGACTTCTGCCCCGACGACCTTGCTCGGTATGGAATTAACTCTCAGATCAGGTATGTGTCTGCCAGTAGTGCCAACGGGCAACGGATCGAAGCCACCTGGCTTGATCACAGTCTCAGTGTGGTGCAGGCCTTTTGCTTGCCCCTCTGTGCCCCTCTCTCATCTATCTTTGACCCCTCTCTGCCTTGCCCCGCACAGGCCAAGCTCCCCGCCCCCGCCGAAAAAAGGGGAAATATCGTGACGTCAACGAGGCTGACCTCGAGTTTTCAATCGGAAAAAATAGCTGCCTTGCCTACGACCCCGTACAATCATTATTAGCAGTCGGCACGAACGAGAGTAAATTCGGCGATGGAAAGATTTACATATTCGGCCAGCGACGCGTGCAAAAGACCTTCCAACCCGCGAAACCCACGTCCTTTCGCTCGCTGCACTTCACGGGGAACAAACTCGTGAGCCTCGATACTCGGAATGAGCTGACGATATGGGATTTGGATTCCGCCAAGCGAATCGCCGGCGGCATTGTGCCCGGCGGCGCCGTGTGCATTGCGACCGATCCCATGCTGGATTGGGCGATGCTGGGGCTCACCAACGGAGACATACTCGCCTATGACCTGGATCGGGAGAGGATCGCGAGGTCTTTTAGACTGCCGAACTTTTGGAAGGAGAGGGACCCTCACGCGAGGCAGGTCCAGATAGTCGATATCGCCTTTCACCCGAGGGATATTGGGAAGCTGTTAATTTCCTACACCCACGGCGCCGTCATCTACTCCATCAAGCAGGCCCAACCGCAGCTCTTCTTCGAGTACGTCTTGCCACCTGGCGCTCCGGGCGGGAAAGCATTTACGACCGATACAACGAGGACGCCCAGACTTACGCATGCGCAGTGGCATCCTTCCGGAACCTTTGTGTTGACGGCGCACGATGATGGGAGCCTAGTATTTTGGGATACGAAGGAAGGGAAGCTGCTCATGGCGAGGACGTTGATGGACATGAGGGTTGACCAACCAATGAGGCAGCAGCCGGTGCCAAAGATGATTGCACCCTTCACGAAGATTTCGTGGTGTTGCAAAGAGAATCCCGACGATACTGGCCTGTTGATTGCTGGCGGCCACTCGCCCGAGGATCCTCAGCAAGGACTGACGTTTATCGATTTGGGCCCGACTCCCATGTACGCTACGTCGTCGTGGCAGGCTCTGTCGGATCATTTCTGTGGGAGGAGACACATCAGCCTGCCCTTGCCTCCGGGCGTCCAGGTCGAGGACTATCAGCTGATTGCGCGATCTTCGCCGCACTTTAACGGTGCTCAGGACCCGATTGCCATCATTGCGCTGCTGACGTCTGGCGAACTGCTCACGTTGAGCTTCCCTTCGGGCTACCCCATCAGTCCTACGAATCAGCTACATCCATCTCTGCACTTTGTACACCCGTTCGTCACCAAGGTCAATGTTGCAACTGTCGAGCGGACGCGATGGCTCGGAATGGTCGAAACGAGAAACCAAGGCGACCTCATCCTGACGGGAGGAGCCGAGGCCGTGAAGCCCAAGAGGAAGTTCGAGAACCGGACTATCCTTCAGGTCGCACACGCCGACGGCACTGTTCGCATCTGGGATTCCGGCCACGGCGACGACATCGAGAACGACTCACAGCTGCAAGTGGATGTCGCGCGGGCTGTATCGAGGTATGACAGCGTCGAGATTAGCGCCATGAGCATGGCTTCGAGCACCGGCGAGTTCGCCGCCGGTACGACGGCCGGTGAGGTGGTTATCTACCGATGGGGCCCGAACCAGTTCTATGGTAGAGACAGCGCCCAACCGCACGAGCCAAACCCCGGTGGTCTCACCGACATCACCTCGCGCGCCGAACCGCCGCTGAAGTCTGGCCTCCAACCGTTCACCCTGTACGACATGGCCAAGGGCCCTATCACCGCGCTGTGCGTGTCCGACGTAGGGTTCGTCGCCGCCGGGTCCGAGGGCGGCTTCTTCAGCATCATCGACCTGCGTGGTCCCGCCATCATTTTCCAGGCGTCCCTGTCGGAGTTCGCCAAGAGCGAGAAGCGCTCGTCATTCCTCAAGGGTAAGACGACCGCCCGGATGGAATGGCCCATCGAAGTCAAGTTTGGCGTCATGACGCTCGAGGGCGACAGCTATTCAAGCATCGCGTGCTTCGTCGGCACGAACACGGGCAAGATCATCACGTTCAAGTTGCTGCCTACTGCCGGCGGGGAAGGGTACTCTGTCAAGTTTGTGGGTGTGGTGGACTTTGGGGATCCTATCGTTGCTATTTGTCCGATCGTGGCTGAGACGGGGAAGATTGCTTCTGCTACGGGTCCGGTGGTGGCTGGTTTGAGGAGTGGGCAGCAGGTGAATGGAGTCTTGGTTGTCGGTAAGTCACATCTCTTCCAACGTTGTTTTATGTCATTTCCTTCTTTGGGCGCACCCCTCTAACAAGCTTCCAGTCACGCAAACGGAAATTCGCATCTTCAAACCCGCAACATCCAAGGGCGCCTCCAAATCCTTCGACGACGTCCTCTGCGACGCCGCGTCCGTCACCGAGCTCGACTACCGCGGTACCGTCATAGTCGGCGTCTTCGGCGACAACACCACGCGCGCCTTCACCATCCCCGCCCTCAAAGAGATCGCCAAAGCGCCCCTTCCGGCCCAACTTGACGCAACCCGCCGCTCCGCCACCCTCGCCACTGAAAACGGCTACGTCTTCGGCTGGAACGGCCCCAGCGAGCTCGCCCTCTTCCACGTCTGGGGCCTCGGCGAGCCCCTCGCCAACTCGGCCGATCTCATCCTCAACCCGGAGCTGGTGGCGCCCCCGCGCCCGACGATCTCGAACCTGCAGTGGATCTCGGGCACGCAGTACGTGTCGCCAACGGATCTGGATTTGCTGATTGGTGGGCCGGATAGGCCGCCGAGCAAGAGGATGTTGGAGGCGGCGGCGGCGGAGCAGCGGGCCATGAGGCTTGCGCAGGGAGGTTCGGCGGGCGCGGCGGGTACGAGTGCCGCCGGAGGGAGTCAGGAAGGGTGGGGGGAGTATTTGACAAGGCAGCTGAACGAGCGGACGGAGAAGTTGAACTTGATGGGGGATAGTATGGATAAGTTGCAGGATGCGTCGCAGGGGTGGGCGGATGATGTCAGTAAGGTTGTGAAGAGGCAGCAGAGGAATTTGGTGTTGGGGTCGATTAAGGGGAAGTTTATGTAGATGCTGCAGTGACCTAGAGAGAGAGTGAGAGATGGTTATGGTCTTGACCTGGGTTCGATATTCACGGTAAATGATGGGCTTGCTCTTTAATCTAAGGATTCCTTCGTGATGGAGGCTACTATCTACCATTTCCTTTAGTTTTATACAGCAACGGAATCCACTCCCATCAATATGTTAATCAAATCCCTCGACGCCACCCTATACATACATACACTACTCCTCATCCCAAGGTCAGGGGAAGACACCCCTAATGCCACTTGAGCACATCCGCCATCGCATATCTCGTCATCTTCCACCTCTTCCCAGGCCACTCAGCCTGCCTGCGCAGACGCATCAAACACGCGCCAATGCTGAAACTGGTCCGATTCTCATCACTGGCGTGGAACTTTAACAAAAAAAAGAAAAAAAAAAGTGCAAAAAGCTCACCCCGGGCGTCGAAACGACCGAGGCTACGAAAAACCGCAGTTTTTACTGACAACCATTGAGCAAGTTTGGGGACGCCGCACCCTGCAGTGCTGCTCGGTTGGAAACTTTGGGGCTTGATGGGGTATATAAAGCTTTGGTAGGTGACTGGCGGTTGGGGAAGGGGTGAAGGGAGGAGGCTCCTTCCCTTTGGTCTGGGTGCTGGGTTTTTATTTGGTAAAGTCTCTCTCTCGCCTTCTGGAGTATCCTCCTTATCCATACAATCCAATCCTATGGCCGCGCACTGCGCCTCCAGGACATCCCCGACATTCTGGTTCCTCGGTGCAGCACCTGGCCCAGAGATGTCGCTTCAGCCCGTGCCCTATTGCCACAGCCGGCAACGGAGTACGTTAGTGGGAGGGAGTTAGGGAGGAGATGAGCTTGGGACGCGGCGAGGGAGGCTTTGCGGACGTCGGAGGACTAACCCAACTAGTTGTACCTCGGGAATGGAGGAGGCGTCCACGACGTTGTGAAATCAGATGTAGGGTGGGTTGTGCGGAGGAGGTGAGGAATGATAGGGGGCGGATAAAATGCGAGGGTGCTTTTTCAAGGGAGGATTCGATAATAGGATCGAGAAAAAAGGGACAATGGAAAAAGAGATCTCGCTTGCGTGTTTTTATACACAGCCGTGATGGCGAAGCTGGGCGATACATTATTCACAGTCACGATGATAGCGCTGAAGCTGCTGTGTCCATCGAAGAAGCCAGAGTCATCATGAAGACGGTGACACCCTGCTGTGTAGGTGCGACAGGAAGCTCACGGCCACTCCAGCGGCGTAGGGCATCATGTTGCTGGCGTGCAGGCTCGCGGCGTCCGTCTTGGGGAGCGCCTGGCTGTACACGTCTGCGACGGCCCCGAAAAAGACTTGAAAGAGGATGAGGTATGTTCTAGGGGGATGCGTAGTTCCCCTTCTGTGCATGATGTGTGGGGGCTTGGTGTATCGTTCATGTGCGTATGGTGCACGGTATTTGGGGTTGGGGGTGTAGAGGGAGATTGAGATTGAAAAATCCATATGTCGGCTAGCCCAGGCGTGGAAATCGTGAGTGGCTTTGCCAAAGAGGGCCTGCCGAGAGAAGAACTCAGAGATGGGTTAAGCCGGAGGAGATTCGGAACTCCATTGACCCTGACGGGTAATACAGTCTGGCCTTTTCTGGTAAGGAGACTCGTTGCTCCACCTTGGCCCAGCCATTACGCGGAATTGGCCTTGGTCGCGGAGCGTTGCCCTTGTCTCTCGCCAGGAAATTAATTTTCCTAATTAGGCCTGACTGGAGGTTCTCGTTGGTCGGAAACGCCCTTGGGGCTTCATCCGTTAGTGCGTTCTGCAGTAAGCCCGGTCCCTGGTCCATCCCATGTCGTCAACATCAAGGGTCTTCGGGCAGGCGGATCGGCCACGGAAAGGAAGATCTTGCTTTTCCAATTTCTAACGTTGTTACTCGAATCCGATCTCAGGTTATAAACCTAGATACCCTTATAACCACCCCCTACCTTCCTTCAAACGAGAAAAGAAGAAAGGGGGGGGGGGGGGGGGGGGGGATTGTAAATGAGGCGAAAGCATCCTGAACACTAACGACTTGATACCATATTTCGGTGCGCTATGGCGAAGCGGGTGTCGGCGAGGACTGCCCGGCGGAGGAGATACCTAGGACCTCCGAGAGCTTGGTTTTGCTGGGTATTAACAAGCTTGTCTAGAGGTCTCTGACCCATTTAGAGAGCCCGCCGATCGTCTCTCTCTCGTCCAGTGACCTGTGTGTCGCGAGGTATACGAGCTGGCACCACTTGTCGTCGTCGAGGTCCACTATAGCTATAGTCTTGAGGAGGCGGAATGAGAGGGACATAGGGTTGGACTGAGGATCGAGGGTGACATGTAGCACACGGACGGCCGAGTCGGTGAGGCTTACAGGGCGCACCTTTTATTTTGTTCCCAGAGGAGGTTAGTATGTCTTCCACAGCCCCGGTATTTCTGTTGATATCAAGAAAGGTGGCAATGATAAATAAGGCTCGAGGAATTGAGGTGATAAGTGATAGGAGCCGGGAGAAGAAGGAAGAATAAAATGAAAGAAAGTTAGAAAGAGGGGGGGAAGGGGGCGCTTACCTGGTGTAATCCCTCTGGCTCCAAGGCCAAGTCTGTTCCCCCCAATGCCACCCTAGCCCTCTGACGAGAAAGCATGAAGAGAGCGCAGCCGCGCTCGCCCAGCAGCAAGTCTGACGGGGAAGCATTGGGCGATTGTGGGGGGAATTCGATCCCTTGGCGGTGGTGAAGGATACAACCGCGAACCAAGTCGGACCTGTAATCTATGAGAAGGCCGACAACGCGGTAAGGGAATTTCGGGCCTAGACGGAGGTAAGACCGGTTAAGGCATTTTTCCCAGCGAGAGAAAAAAGTTTCGAGCCTGCCAGGCAACGAGGTAATTCTCTTAGTACACTAGCATCAATAGAGGGTAAGGGGAAATGGTGGTGGTGCAGCATACAAACGCGAGTTCCAGAAAGGCAACTTCGCCATCTTAGGTGGAACATAATAACGACAGGCTGTTTCAAAATAGATGGTCCACAGATAGATATCTGGGGTAGAGGACTGCTTTAGACCAAGAGTAGATGGGACACAAGAAAGAAGGTCATAGAGTCTACCATCTGGATAGGGACTGAGGGTTGCTGTGATTTCCTCTTGAGCGAATGTTGTAGTAATAGGTACTACAGGTCCTGTGGGTTTAGGTGGTTTGGCTGAATTGTGGACCACTCCAACCTCTACCATCATTGAGTCGAAGACTAGGTCTGGTGCAGGGGACTGTTCCATTGTGAGAGTTCTTGCTGATTGCAAGTTGCGTGTAACTGTGATTGTTCTTGTTCTTGTGGCTGGTGGCTGTGGGTGTGAGACTGTTATTGACTGTCCTGGTTTTTGTTCTTTTGAGGGGAGGGTTGGGCTTTTGGAAAGTTGCTAACATCACTCTAATTGTTGATATTGTCTCTAGTTTTCTAGGAGGTTGCCCTAACAGTCACATCACAATTGATCACTGGGAAAGGTAGTGGATGGAGGATGGCAGCCACGTGCTGAGGCTACATGGCAAGTCTATTTCGTTTGATCGCATGTCAAGGTATTGACACGGGCGTGGATCCTCTTCCTCCAGTTGTGTCAAGAGTCCAACCCAAGGGCGACCACCAGGTTTTGTGCTGCACCCGTGTTTAAGTTGGACTTGGTCGAACCCGAGAGGCAGTTGAGACACCGACAAAGGAGGAGGGGGAGGAGGATGCTGGAGAAAGCGTAATATCCCAACGTCCTTGGAGCCTTCTCGATTTATGTCTCGACTCCAGCGCTGCTCTAGCCCATGTATTCACACATCTAGGTGTGCCAGTCCCGACTCCCGAGTCCCCATTGAGAGACCAACCAAGCACCGTTGAGAGTGGGTTGGATATCGACGACATTCCCACGCGCCCATACCGAAAGTGTAGCGGCCGATTTCATTACGAGGCTCATTGATGGCCTTATGTTACCCAGCTTGATAGTCCCTGTTCAGGCGCCATATCTACAACCGTCCAGCTGCGGAACACACCGCCGGAGGAAGGGCGACCTGGGCAAAATTCAACATTGAAACTACCAGAATGTGTCGACAGCTATATCTACCTATACGGCCAATCTTCTCTACGTGTCGGCATAACCCAGTTTTGTCTACATTGTATGAGTACACTAGACTTTGATTTAGCTTTCATGCACTCGGGATCTCCACCAAGATTCAAGGTCCGGTTTTCAATATTTTTTTGTTCTTTCCTCTTTCATCTCATACCTGCGGGATCAGAGGTTCTGATTGGTGAACAACACCAACCATTAAAACACTAGGATTGTCAGTGTTGTGATTGAATGATTGGCTGGAACAATTTTATTGGAACGATATGATTGGATGGGATGATTTGATGGAACGATTGGTTGGAACGATTCGCTGGAACGAGTGGTCCAATGCCTTGGGTAGTTCATCCAAATACTACGATTCCCTGGCAACGATAAACCACCTCAGCTATTCTATAAATTATATAAATCTTCGGAAAATACTCAAATAAATTTAGAATGAATATTATAGACAAATTATAGGACAATGGCCTGTACCAACACTCTCCGAATCCCCAAGCTTGAAGGCAGGAGGAACGAGGAGCGCACGGGCCGCAACGGTAGCATGCTCCCTTTGCGGCCCGTGCGTTCCCCCCAGCAAGCGCCAGACTCTGCCACGTGACGAGGCCGCATCCTTTCGAGTCCGTTTTTGGGTTTTGAGAAGGTGCCCTGGATCAGGCTCTCGGCTCAAGAGGAATCAATGTACATCAGTAAAGCCTAAAGTCTGGGGGTTCGGGCCAGACTTCCCGATCCCTCATCTTCGGAGGAATTGAGCAATTTGATCAATTTGGTAATTGAATGCGGATCGTCTCGGCCGCCAGAGCGGGATTTCAGTCGGCATATTTCCCCATGGACACATCAATTCAGACAGGGCCATTGGCCCGGATTGAGGGTGCAGTGTTGTTTCAGGAACGCGCCGTCATTGACGAGACTTCGAATCGTGAAGACGGGAAGGCGAGGATTAGCCTCTACTCTCTAGGTTACACGTCCGATGCCGAAAGCTCGCGATGCACCCGCGTTTCCAAGCAATATGGAAGGTAATATCGGTGGGCCGCTCCCCTCTTTTCGCAGCTTCGAAATGAGGAGTTCTGCGAGAGATGGACCTCCTCAGATTTAGTAGGAGTCAAGGCCCTAATTGCTCTACCAGTTCCTCTCCTGCCAATTTCTCTCTCAATAACGTCGAATTGGTAGCGAGAGAAACAGATTGAAGGTGATGTTGCGAACATTTTTGCTCGTCGCGTTGGCGATCGCCTTCTCGGCGCATGCCCTCGATGCTCCCGAGCGATTCTACCCCTCAATTTGGGGTTCAGGCGGACCGGATGGCTGGGACGACGCGTACGAAAAGGCACGCGAGTTTGTTTCCCAATTGACCCTCGCTGAAAAGGTGAACCTGACGACGGGTACCGGATGGCAAGCTGATCGATGTGTTGGCGTGACGGGATCTGTTCCGAGGCTGGGATTCCGGGGATTTTGTCTCCAAGACGGCCCTCTTGGTGTTCGATATGGTAGGGAGCATTCCCTTCCCTAGGATATTCAATATAGGTTGAAAGCAATTGGGGCGGATTTGCTAATAGGGTTGTGTTTTCTCTCTTGCAGCAGACAATATCTCTGCTTTTCCCGCCGGTGTAAATGCCGCTGCAACCTGGAGCCGCTCGCTCATCCGAGCCCGAGGCGCTGCGATGGGCGCCGAGTTCTATGGTAAGGGTATTGATGTCCAGTTGGGCCCGTCAGTCGGTCCGCTCGGTTTGTTTCCCGAGGGTGGTCGCAATTGGGAAGGCTTCGGTTCGGATCCGTATCTGGCCGGGGCGGCGACTGCGTCAACCGTGGAAGGAATTCAGAGCGAGGGGGTGATTGCTTGCGTCAAGCATTATATATTGAACGAGCAAGAGCACTATCGAGGGTCGGTATCGAGCGAGCTCAGTGATCGAGTGATGCATGAAGTCTATCTCTGGTGAGTTGGGAAGGTTTTTGGCCTTGTGCGGATAACGGAGGATTATCTCACACTTTGTCTAGGCCGTTTGCAGATGCTGTCAGAGCCGGTGTGGGCTCCGTTATGTGCTCGTACAACCGCATAAACGGCACATATGCTTGCGAGAACGCCTACACGAACTACCTGCTGAAGAACGAACTGAACTTCCAAGGTTTCGGTATGTGAAAAACTCGGACTGTGTTCAGGAGTCATGCCTCGACCCAATGCTAATGGATCCCCGTAGTCATGTCGGATTGGGGTGCTCAGCACGCGACTCTCGAATCTGCCCTCAATGGCCTCGACATGACCATGCCCGGTGACCGATTCGGCCGCGACTCTGCAGGCTACAACTCGCTCTGGGGCGGTGCCCTCACGGAAGCCGTGCTCGCCGGCCTGGTGCCCCAATGGCGTCTCGACGACATGGTCGTCCGTATCATGGCCGCGTTCTACAAAGTCCACGTCGGCGACAAGGAAGAGCGCCCAGACGTCAACTTCCATGCGTGGACAACCGAAACCGAAGGGCCTCTCTACTTCGCATCCAACAAAACCTGGGCCGTTGTCAACGAGCACGTCGATGTGGCTGCCGACCATGCTGATTTGATTAGGGAGATTGGCGCCAAGTCCATTGTCGTGCTCAAGAATGAGGGAGCCCTGCCTCTGAAGAAACCCAAGAGCATAGCCGTCATTGGAGAAGATGCACAGGATAACCCCGACGGGGCGAACTCTTGCGCGGATCGGGCTTGCAACAATGGTACGCTTGCGATGGGATGGGGTTCGGGGACGACGGAATTTCCGTATCTCGTGGCTCCTGCCACCGCTTTACTGTTGAGAGCCGAAGGCGACGGCACTAGGTTTAGCAATGTCGAGTCGAATTGGGACTTGGATGCAGCCATTGAAGCTGCCACAGATGTGGAGGTTGCTCTCGTCTTTGCCAATGCCAATGCAGGTGAGAACTATGTCTTTATCGAAGACAACGAAGGAGACAGGAACAACCTCACTCTCTGGAAAGGGGGCGACGCGCTTATTGAAGCCGTGGCCTCCGTTAATCCCAATACCGTGGTCGTTCTGCACACCGTTGGTCCTGTGCTCATCGAGGAGTACAAGCAGCATCCA
This sequence comes from Scedosporium boydii, assembly GCA_002221725.1. Lineage (NCBI taxonomy): Eukaryota > Fungi > Ascomycota > Sordariomycetes > Microascales > Microascaceae > Scedosporium > Scedosporium boydii. Next base: position 1,239 of record NJFT01000375.1, on the reverse strand, counting down.
AACATCACCGCGATCCTCTGGGCTGGTCTGCCAGGTCAAGAGTCCGGAAATGGTCTTGTGGATGTTCTCTACGGCGATGTCAACCCGCAGGGAAGATCCCCCTTTACCTGGGGTAAGAGTGCCGAGGACTGGGGTGTTTCCCTCTTGTACGCAGCCGATACGCCCGCCCCCTCGCAGGATCTCAATGCGGGCCTTTTTATCGACTACCGACATTTCGACAAGGAAGACATCGAGCCGAGTTACGAATTTGGCTTTGGGCTGAGCTACACGACCTTTGAGTATTCCGATCTCCAAGTCGAGCTCGTCGCCGAGACCTCGTCGTACGAAGCCGCCGAGGGCGAGACGGAAGAAGCGCCCACCTTTGGGGAGATTGGATCGCGGGAAGACGCGGAAGCGCCCGAGGGCTTTGACGCGATCCCGAGGTACGTCTATTCGTGGGTCAAGGAAGGGGGTAAGCCGCCCGAGGATATCGAGATTGCCGAGTCGAGTAGGAGTGGTGAGGCTCAGAGTTTCCATCCTGCTGGAGGTGCGCCTGGGGGGAACCCTGGACTGTATGAGGTTGTTTATCGCGTTTCGGTTACAGTGGAGAATACTGGCGAGGTTGCTGGTACCGAGATCGTGCAGCTGGTAAGCCTTTTTTTTTTTTCTTTTTCCTCTCTTGTCCCTTGGTAGGGATTGTTCGGATTCCTGTGGCTGACGATCTAGTAGTATGTATCCCACGGAGCTCCTGATGGCCCCGTACGCGCCCTTCGCGGATTCGAGGACGTGGAGTTGGAACCAGAGGAGTCGAAGACTGTGACGTTTGACTTGACGTACCGAGATCTCGCGACTTGGGATGAAGAGGTGGAGAACTGGGTGATATCTGATAGTAAAAAGTCTGTGTATGTGGGTGCGAGTTCGAGAGATTTGAGGTTGGATGCCGAGTTGGACAACTGAACTTGGCCAAGGAAGAAACCAAAGCAGTCGAGATGATATATCGACGAGGGAGAAACAAAACGCAACATCATCATCCCCTCGTTAATCCTGGGCCAATTAAGACGTGAGGCTCAATGGGAACATCTACTGGTGCGGGAAGACGAACAGCAGCTACAAGAATTAAGGGGGAAAGGGGCTTTCATTCATTCGTAAACTCATTACCATGCCCATACCAATCCATGTTCTGTCCTGTCCACCAGAATTTTGTAACGAATCCTCCCTCATTCAACCCAGTCCTCCTCTCACATCCTTTTCTCATGTCAT